>CM072997.1:185353735-185608735 GCA_037038555.1 Rhynchonycteris naso | reverse complement strand
ATAATAATTGTAGAATCATTATCAATTATAACCTCAACCAGCTATGATTGTATTTTCAATTGCCTTGGTGTAGATAAATATATGTTTGTGCAATAAATGCATCTGTCAAGATTATTTTAATGCTCTTAGCTGGATTTTCACTAATGAAGGAAGTATTAATTTAAATTAAGCGCTCAGGATTTTTATTAGCAAAGTAATCAGCAGCAAAAAAGCTGGTTAATCAGTTTATATATCCATATATATCTTTCAGAATCAATGTTTTCAATTGAGACCATTGCCAAGTGGTTAGAGAATTAAGACAGAGAGAAAACTTGCATGAAATACATTTCGTTTGCTTGGCTAATGTCGACTGAACCCTATTGGTGTCTCTGAATGCAGTCAGTGATGCATCTACGATGGCTGTATAAAATGTGTTTAATTGGCATGAAAAGGCACTAACTGAGAGCTGGTGGGGTTTCCATTAACTGGGTGGATATCTTATTTACTTTAGTGGATGCTGAGGACAAGATGAAAGAGTATGAACTGAGATGGGGGGTTGGGAAATAAACTGATGGGTTTTTTGCTTGGGGGGGGGTGGCAGATGGGGAGTGTTACAATCACCCAGGCTATGCAAAATGCAGCTTTGTAATGCCCCTCATCTCCTTGTACCCTCAGGAGAAGAACCAGTGGGATGATGTCCTAATTAGAATCTGCAGAATTGTGAAAGTGCTGAACACGGTGGGTCCTTGCATTTTAGAGACAGTGTTTTTTTGTTTATTTATTAATTATTATTATTATTATTATTATTATTATTATTATTATTTTCCTTAAGTGAGAAGCAGGGAATCAGAGAGACAGACTTCCACATGCGCCCTGACTGGGATCCACCCGGCAAGCCCCCTACCAAGCAATGCTCTGCCCATCTGGGGCTGCTGCTCCATTGCTCGGCAACCAAGCTATTTTAGCACCTGAGGCAGAGGCCATGGAGCCATCCTCAGCACCTGGGGACAACTTGCTCCAACTGAACCATGGCTGCAGGAGGGGAAGTGAGAGATAGAGAGAGAGAAGGGAGAGGGGAAGAGATAGAGAAGCAGATGGTTGCTTCCCTTGTGTGCCCTGACTGGGAATCGTACCTGGGACATCCACATGCTGGGCTAACACTCCACCCCTGAGCAAAACAGCCAGGGCAGAGACTGTGTTTTTATATAGCTCATCCTTTCAATGTAGCTCCAAACTGCAGTGGAGAAAAAATTTTAATTTTTAACATAAAGGGAGAAGAGGGTGCTCTTAAAACTTGTGGTGCTCTATAGTCATTTGCACTGGTTCAGTGTCCCTGGGAATACTACACATGGCATGGTATCGTTCTTTCTGTCGATTCCTAGGGTTACCAGCCGCCTACTGAGTGCATAACTTAAGTCAATGTTTCCATTAATTGTTACATTACAAATTGTTCCATATCCCAGTCATGGGCATTGACACTGATGCCAGCTCTAAAGTGACAACTCCTACACACAGTCCCAAAAAGCCCCACGAACTGTGGGATTTACCTTTTGAGAATGTTACTTAGTGCATCCACATTCACATGTTCCAACTTTCAGCACTAACAGAATAGACAGAGGATAGCAATAGATTTATTTTTATGCTATCAGCCCTATGTGAACAGGGCTTATTAACATGTTTTAAGTGTGCTTGAGCCTCCTAGAATTCAGAAATGTTTTCATTTACTTATATTCACTTCCACCCCAATTTTCAATCCCAAATTGTGTTAGAGAATGGGTCTAATTTGTGAGCCATGTTAACAATGGTATTCAAAGTGGAGACAAATGCATTTGGATCTTATATTTCTTACATTGCACAAATTTACTTTATTTTTATATATTTGCTTGGTCTGCAGCTAATGAAGAGCTTTGTGATGAAGTTGGCTTCTATAAGAAGCATTTGAAGGCTTTAAGCACCTGAATTGAAATCTGCAAAGTGGGAGCTTAAATGGACTGGTGGGTTGGAACCGTCCTCCCCCAATCCTGGGGTCCAGGGCACACACACTCTGATGGACTCTGGGCAAATCATGCCCAAACTTCTCCTCCTTAAAGATGAGGCTATTGCTAACTTCACTCAGGCACTGGCTGTCATAGCTGATAGAATGCTCAGGATCTATGAGAAATATTAGCTCTTTGGGAAAGGCTACTAATAATAAAATAAGCCTTTTTTTTAACCAAACTCATCACTGAAGTCCCCCCACACACACACACACATACACACAGTTGTAAATTTGAAGGAGAAAGAGGACACTGAATTTGCTCATACAGAGTAACCCTACAGAGTCATCAACCCTGAGAACAATGTGAAAACCACAAACCCTATTTTGTACTCATGCCCGGTGGAATCCTGTGGAGAACGAGGCAGCCTGCAGAACTGCAGGAAGTGGTATTATTTCGCAAGGGTCGTTTTCTTCATGGCAAAGTGGATCAGAAACTCTCTTCTCACCTCTACTCGTTTTCTTCCCATTGTTCCCTAAAAGACTCAAAGTGGCACTGATCATTACATTTCCCACAACTAAAAGGGATTTTATACTAAAATATGTATAATGTAATCATATAGTAAGTGCCAGATATACCAAGTAATTTCCATGTAGTTATCTCATTTAATTCCCATAACTATCCTATGATGTGGAGAATTTTATCATGCCCATTTCACAGGTGAGGAAAGTGAATCACAGTGGTTAAGTTATTTGCCCAAAGTCATACACACATCAGCAGAGCCAGGCCTCACATTCAGGACTCTGACTTAAAAGAAACCTAAGTATTGAACTACTACCCTCTATTGCCAATCAAATCCAGCTTAATGAATTTGTCAAAGGCTAAATAATGTGACTATAACTGGCACAAAGGCTATCTCTGGGTATCTCAGTATTTTCAAATATTACAGAAGGAGTCCTCTCCCTCGTCATCACTCCCCAGTGTAGCTTAGATAAAAATCCAGCTCCTTCTTTCTGTGCTCTGCATTCATTGTCAATGCTTCCTACAAGGTGGGCAGACCTCCACATGTGGCCTGCTTCCAACCTCCAAGTTATGAACAGGGCTGAGTGCTGATAGAATGAGCTGAGTCCTCTCATATGAGTCCCCATATCCTAGAGCTCCAGAGGAGGAAGCATTGTATGCCAGAGTATAGCCTAGGTAGGAAATTCATCTCTCCCATTTAGTCATATAAATGTCGTCAGGCAACTCATCCTCACTGAGCCTCAGTTTTCTCATCTGTGAAATGGGAAAGAATAGCAGCATCTACTTCATAGCAATATTATGAGGATCAAATGAGTTAATATTTGTTTGGTTCCTGGCATGTGGTCAGAGCCATATAAAACTTAATTCCTGTTGCTTTTTTGTGTAACTCTCATAATAGAGCTGAGTCAATGATCTTAAAATTTTTGGTTCAATCCAGATTGTCAATTTGGACACCTGAGACCAGGGTGAATTTTCTCATCATGATTAAGAGAACTAGGTAGCCGGTGAAGTTGGCCTACAGTTCTGAAGTTATCTGGACATGTCCCAAATATGAATGCTTGTCCATGAAACTGTGCAATTTATATATTTGTGAGATATATCACTCATTCAACAAAACTGCTTTGTGTTCTTGCTCTGGACCAGGTAGGTATTAGAGACAAATGCTGAAAAAGGCCTGACCCCTATTCCCAAAGGGCATACAATCTAGAGGACAGCAAATCACCTAACCATAATATAACATGACAGTGCATATATGTTTCAAAATAAAGAAAGCATGGAAAAGGTTATACATTTTTGTACTGCTGGGTCAGAGTAGTTACTGAAGGTTGCCCAAAGCAAGTAACATTTGAGCTGAGCTCGAAATATGAGTTAGAATTTGTCTGTTGAATGTTGGGAGTTGAATATGGGCATCCAAGCAGAAAGAACATCTTGAAGACATGTATGAAGTTATAAAAGTTTAGGCTGTGTTTGGGGAACATTGTATACAGGACATCAGGATGAAAAGGAGAAGAGTAGAAAAGCAGGTTATTAAGGGAAATACTTGTTTCCTACAGGGAGAAAGTAATAATGTTCCACTTCTTCCACTGTAAGCAACAGAAATGAAAACTGGCCACTTAGGCAAAAGAAAATTTTATAGGAATGATTTGGGGTACCAATAAGAGAAAAGATAAGGCTTTCTTCTTCTTGCACCATCCTACTGTTTTTATTATCTTTGCTTCACTCCACCTAATTCAGTCCCAGGAGAGAAATTTTGATTGGCTGAGCTCAGGTCACAAGGTCACCTCATGTCTGTCTGTACAAGGTGATGCAAAGAAAGATTGGGTGGGCAGAGCCTCCCGGGACCCCTTCAGCTTCTAAGGTGGACAATTAGCACACTAGAGGGCACCAAGATGACACCTAATCAGAAAAAGTAATTCCCTAAAAGGAAAGGAGGGTGCTGATAGGAAGGGCAAATATTTGATGGACAGACCTCAAATTAGAGATGTCTATTATAAATAATAATCACTTATGTTTATTAACTCTGATATATATTATACTGAGTACTTTGTCTTATAGATATATTTTTTAATTTACTTACTAATTTTATTTTATTTATTTTACTTGTTAATTTTAGAAAGAGAAATGGGAGACAGGTGAAGAGAGAGACAGAGAGACATTGATTTGTTGTTCCACTTACTTATGCATTCATTGATTCTTGTATATGCTCTGACCAGAGAGTGAACCTGTAACCTTGGCTCTAACCAACTGGGTAACCGTCCAGGGCCCTGAGGACTTTGCCCTTTAAATAAAACAAATGCTTTTTCGATGTGTTTTATTTTATCCTCATAACACTTGTAGGAGTAGGTGTCCTCTCATTTTATAGGATTGAAGTAGGTATATTCCATTTTTATAAATGAAAAAATTACAGCACAGAGAGATTAAGTTACTTGTCCAAAGTCACACAGCTAGTAAGTGAGCAAGTCAGAACTTAAACCCATATGCCTCCAGTGGCAAAGCTCTCAACCATGGCACATTGTACCTCCAAGTTTTCTGGTAATGTGAAAGCATCTGCAGGATGGCATGGCTGCCCACTGCCTAAACCCCGCCTTTTCTCCTGCCCTACTGTCTCTGAATAGGTACAACTTGTCAGACCCAAAGATCTGCCTTATGTAAAGGGAGAGACAAGCACTATTCTTAGTTGTCTTATCTGTATGTGGTACAAAGCAGCTGAATGGCATCCTTTGCACTCTGGTCAAAACTTAGTCTCTCAAGTCCTTTGTGGGTGTCACACAGAAAACCCCAAACCAATGCATTCCAAAGCAGTTTATAACATCATTCCTTTCAAGTCCCCAGAATGGAGAGTTACACATCTGCAGGGCTTTGGAGAATGTTGTTTTAATTAATGACTGAGCAGAAGCTTTTGTAATCCCTGTGGGCAGATCTGCCCTCATTTTAAAAAATTCCACAAAAGTTAAACTTACTTCAGTAGGTAGTGGGGATGACTGGTTTATTCAGTGGTAATAGCTTGCAAAGTACAGAGCCTGCCATTTTCAAATCTAGAACCTCACATTTAGTATAAACAGAGAAAATTATTCATTTTTGTCATCCGTCCAGTCACTCAGTCAGCCAGAGTAGTCTCTATGATCTGCTGAGCCCAGTGCTAAAAACTTATAAGTGTTATTTTACTCACCTAAATTGTGCAAGGCAGTGGTAAGACTGTTGTTTATAGACAAGGAAACAGAATCTCAGAGAGGTTAAGAGGCTAGCTTAAGGTCACACAGCAAATAAGGGGATCTTTCCATTATGTTATTTAGTGTCCCAAGTGTCATGAGCACTCAGCAAATGTTCACTGACCTGAAGCTTATTGTAGATTTTGATCAACAGTAATGACTCTGTACCAGTCTTCACAGATATCTTCCCTGTACCATCCAGAAAGGACCCATGTTGGCTCTTGTCAGGGAAGAATAACTGAAAGTTTCAGCAAAATGGATACTTTTGAACTGATCTCCCCATTCCCAGAGCTGTCCTCTCCAATTCACCATCCACACTGGCCACTGGCAATGTGTCTAAAATGCAAAACCAATCACGCTACTTCAGAGCGTAACATCCTCAAATGGCTTCCAGTATGGTCAATAGAAAATTCACACTCATATGGAGTGCAAGACCCTTCAGGATCTGGCTCTTGCCTTCCTCCTCTGTCTCATCAACCAAAACACCCCCTCCCCCCACCATGTAACTCTCCCAACATTCTGGAAGGCACCAACACACCTCTGTTCACTTGCTCTTCTCTTTAAAATCCCCTGCCTTTCCACATCTTCCAAGCTAACTCCTATTCAACCATCAAAACTGAGCTCAATCACCCCTCCTTGGGCAAGTTCCCATCAGTGTGATTGTGTCCATTCTTGGTGCTCCTCTGAAGACTCCCAAGGCATGCCAGGGGACTGTCACTCCAGACTATAATACCATAGTGACAGGAAGTTTTGGGGGCTACATAAGATATAGATTCCTACTTAAACAAGACTAAACAAAGAAGAAATAATAAATCTATACCACATAAAGGCCACTTTGAGGTATAGTGGGCTTCAGGTGGTTCCTTCAGTGTTTCTACTTCAGTTCTGTGTAATGTTCTCAGATCTGCTCTCCCAAATGTCTTAGTTTTGTCCTCAGGCGAACTTCCCAATGGTAGCAAGATAGTTGTTTACAGCAATTGGGACAATACACTCAGAGTGGAAGACAAGGAACCTTCCTTCTAGTGTCGTTCCCTTTGCTATCATGAGGCCAGTTTAGGTTGCATGCCCATCCTTGGACCAATTACCATTACCAGGGCAATGTGGAATAATAACTGGCTGAAGTTGAGATATCCAAACCGATCGCAGATAAGGGTGTGTGTATGACTTCCACGATTGATTTAGCTCAGTTACGGGTCAGCTTCCCCTAAATCACAGTAGCTTATGTAGAGGAGGGGCGGATACCTGAATAAAAATGGAGATATGCTTCGAGAGAGGATACTGTCTAAAGCACTGCAGTGACCATTTGGGTGTGTACACACATTTGTCTTTTCATAAGACAAATGTGTGTACACATCATCTCCTGGGGACAATGACCATGATTTGTTTATCTTGGTATCCTACTGTCCAGCATGGTACCTGAAAAAAGTCTTGGGGGAAAATGAGATGAGTTATAACTGTTAAAATATTGCTGCAATTGAGGGTTTTTTCAATGCAAATTAAGCGTTCAGGTTTGCATGCAGTAAAGGGGAAAGGAATTATTTCTACCTGCTGGATCTCTGTTTGGTATATAAATTAGACATTTTAAAAAGACATGTTTCTGTCTGCCAGGCATTAGAAAGAGTGATCTAAGAGTCAGACATTTCCTATTAAAGTTTTAAAAACATAACTTTAAGTCATACATTATATTGAACGCTTTCATATCTCATTTGATTCAGTAGGTTTTAAACCTCACAGAGGTCACATTTTGAAACAGTAGTCACTTTTTACAACATCTCCAAACATTAAATAAAAATAAAAATTATTACGAAGAATAGAGATGTCTATGGAGACCACGAAGACGACACTTGAATATGATTATTATTATTAAGGACAGTATTGCTTGGATTCTGAAGGTTACAATGGCTGGCTTATCTCTAAGCTTCATTTTTTTTCTTTATTGAATTGAAGAAGGTAGGGCAGAGTCTATCAATGTTCATCTGTTTTTTTTAAACACCCTGTTTTAGAATTCAGGTTCTTAACCTGTACCAACTTCAGGGATGCTGAATGAATACATAAAGTACACGCAAAATTTTGTGTGGGTGAACATTTTTCTCCAGGGAGAAATTGTAGTTTTTATTATATTCTCAAAAGGATTCTTGATCCACAAAAAGGTTAAGAACTACAGATATCAAAGAGAAATTCCCTCAACACTTGGGGAATTTGGTTGTCCCAATAACCAACCAGGGTTTCACATAAAGAAGAAAAGCTATTCCCAGGGTCAGACTGTTAACTTAGATTGATCGCTTCCAGGAAATAGGTCATTCTTGGGTTTCTGTTAGGATGTTTTAACTTAGAGTTATAGAGTTAGTAGATACTTGAAATGAATGGGGCTCTGTAAGGAGAAATCAGCGAAGCAATTCAGCAGCGCCCACATCCGCCCCTGCCCGCTCCAGAGCCTTTCCTCAGCCTTCTTCTAAAGGCCTATTGGGATGCGTGGGCTGTCACTAGCTCCTACATTTTCAGGGCACAATTTGGAATTTGCCGAGGTAGGTAGGAACATTTCCTCAGCTAACATTTGGAAACAGAAATGAAATGGTTTATTGTTTGTTTCTAAAAACCTTGAAGTTTTGATGTGTCATCCCCTCTGCCTTAACAGGTAAAATAGTAAAAGAAAAGTAAAATCAGCAGGGAGTATGGATGTGTGTTTTTGTGTGTGTACCTGCATGCACCAGGTGTGCACTCAGGGATGGCTTGGAAAAGGTGTTGTGTGGTTTTCCCCCTTAAATTGTCCTTGTCAGTGAAGGAGGATTTGTGTTGTTAGTACTCTGTGTTTTTTTTTTCTTTGTTTCCCTTGTTTTAGTTGCATTTTGCTGTTCAGAACTTGAAGGATGCATTCAAACTTATGGAGCATGACATTTTAACTATCTCATCTCACCATGATTTATCTCAATTTACTTTCCTCCAAACTGTAGTCTTGAGAAAGCGTATCATCTCTGGGTTCTCCAGTGGGTAGAAGACCATAAACAGCATTAAATCAGCCCAATGTCAGCTAACTTGTGAGCAAAGCTCACTCATTAGATCCTTATTGTTCTCCTAATGAGATGTTTTACTTTAGAATGGGAACGTGGGGAACAGCAGCAATGGGCTCCGCACTGTATTGCTGCAGGTTCAGTATGAACCAGAGGAGGTTAGGGAACATATGGAATCAAACAACCCCACAGGAACATGGGGATGTTTCAAGTCCACTGGGGCCCAGCTGGTCCTAACCCTTCACATTTGAAGCTTCTGTTTTCGCAAACCCTTGTTTTGTCCCCAGAAGATGTATTACCTGCAAAATGTATCAATCCCAGGACCCAATACGCGGCTGCTAGAATATATTTTACTGTCTTTAGTTCACTTCCCTTTTAGAGTTCAATTTCAGCTGAACTTCGGGGGTAAAAAATCAACTCTTGTCTTTATTCACTCTAGGAGCCTCTGCTGCTGGGCAGCATGAATCGATAATGAGGTCGTGAACAAATATTATTAATGCTTTTTAACACTTATATGGATGTTAATGTGTCCAATTGACACACAACTTTCTACCTCTCTATTCTACCACTCACGGCCCTAGGCATCCACTTCTCTTCCCCTCTCTCTTCCCATTCAGTCACACTTACAGTGAGAGAATAATATATCACAAGTCATGACCCCTTGACCTTTATGAATTATCTGTTTAGAAAGATGTGAAGTCACCTTTTATATCCACCATAATAGATACTTAGACATAGTGGATCGATAGTGAACAAGTTTGCTGGTTATAGTTAATGGGTACCAAAGGGACACTCTGACAGCGACCTCTGACATTGTATCTGACAAGAAATCTTTAGAGCAAAAAATAAGGAAGATGGACAAGTTATAAACATAGATATATTGCAAATCATGATAATTTTCTTCAGATAATTTAGACTTGCAGGTAGTCACTCACTTCGGCAAGGACCTCTGCACTAGAAATAGCAGTTCATTGCTACTCTATTTTGAAAACAGTTATGGTGCCGGGCCTGACCCAAGCCCATTTTTTTATCCATGGAGAACCCACTAGTAATGTTTTCCTGTCAAAAGGACTTTCTTTTCTCTTTATAAAATAAGCTGTCATTTATATATATTTTTTTATTAAGCGAGAGGAGAGGAGGCAGAGACAGACTCCCGCATACACTCCTGATCAGAGTTCACCTGGCAAGCCCACTATGAGGCAATGCTCTGCCCATCTGGGGGGTTGCTCCATTGCTCAGCAACCAAGCTATTCTTAGTGTCTGAGGAGGAAGCCATATAGCCATCCTCAGAGCTGGGGGCCAACTTGCTCCATTCAAGCCATGTCTACAGAAGGAGAGAAGCAAGAAAGAGAGAAGTGAGAGGGGAAGGGGTAAATAAGTAGATGGTCGCTTCTTCTGTGTGCCCTGTCTGGGAATTGAACCTGGAACATCCACAGTCCAAGCCAATGCTCTACCACTGAGCCAACCAGCCAGGGCCATCATTTATAATTTTAAGCAGGCACAGATTTGTTAAACAGCCACATGATAATGGATTTCTATAAGAAGATCCACAGACCCATAGTTCTGGAAAGAAATTGAGCTTATGAGGTATTTAAAAACCTAATGGGAATGGAATATTTTGGGTTTCTTGAAAAAATAGTTTCTGCTGTGCACTGTCAAGGGAATTTATCAATAAATCCATTGTTGTGTATATGAGAGTCTGTTTGAGGCAACTATATTTTCACACAGTCTATGGAGCTGATCTTAGGGAAATCCACCTGGGCGCCAAGCCCACCTTTATCATGTCACGGTGCTGTGTGGGACTCTCAGCCAATGGTGGCAAACAGGCTTAAAAAGAGTTAAGGAAACAGAGCTAACCTGAAAGTGACTTGAAAGAGAAGACTGCAGCATTCTGGCTGGCAGAGAAATTAATATACACAACATCCAATCCGAAAGGAGGAAGGGAAGGTGTGGGCAAAGTCCTTCTCACTCCACTCCATGCATACATAGCGTATTACATCTCACTCCAGTAGCACTGCTCTCAAGTCTCCATGTTCTCCCTGCTGCTAAGCACCATTGAAAATACAGTTGTCCTGACTGTTCTTTTCTTCCTATTCCCCTCTAATCTGTGTAAGATGAATCACTCCTTGATCCAGACTGGTTCTGAGGCCAGGTCCTGAAAAAGTAGCCAGCTTCCTATGGCTTAAACATTTTAATTAATTTTAACACTAATGCGCAAATGAGAGTTAATCACCCTGCCGCAGTGCTTTCTAATTTACTAAGTTTATTCATTAAAACTTTCCTTACTGAACTTTGATTGAATGTCATGCTTTTTTGGAGGCCTTTCAAATTGCCTTAAGGGTTTTAAAGTGATATCTTGGGCAGCCGATGAAAGCCTTCAGTGTTTGTCTAAAGAGGGAAAATGTGATCAGCGAGAAATCTTCTCTGGGCTGAACAAAGGGCCTTTTGAGCGGCAGGAGGCTTGTAAAAGCAGGCTTGTTTTTAAACAATATATATAAAAAGGAAGGGAAACTTAAGTATCTAATAAAAGAAATAAAATCAGTCACCTTAATACCTGACAAAACTTGAAAATACATTACACGGTCAGCTGCAGCCATCCTTTAAAAACAGACAGAACGATAGCAGTGCTTTGTACTCACGCAGAGAGAGAGATTCATAATGGGTGTGCTGGTCTAATTGTTTTGGAATCGGTGTAATACAGATCTTAGGTACACAGTTTTACCAATTAATTGCTAGCATCTCCATTTTTACTGAGCTATTGTTTTAATGAAGCCTTTGATTTAAAATTAACTCAAGAAAAACACAATCTTGGCTTCTGTGGTTAACAGTATTCAGTAACAGGGAACAACACACCCCATCCTCTCAGTTACATGAAGGCACATCTCAGGCCAACAGGCAATATACATGCAATTGCTTTTTCAGTGATTGAACATTAGCACCTTTAGGAATATGCATCATCACTTTTTCTACCTTCCCACTCCCCAATTCCCCTCCTCCCCAGGCGGAAAAATACTTTTAAAGTTTAATAAACATTTCAATAATTTGGGAGGAAAAATTCAAGTCAGGGTTATTAATGAAAGCACCACTTCTAATATGCCATGACTCGAAAGATAAGTTTTCATATTCATTTTCAAATTCTATAAATACTGCTCAGTGTTATGCAACAAGACATGACAAACTCATTTTTAAAAGGTATTTTTAACTTCAGGGAGCGAGAAAGGTTACTAAAATTTATTCTGCCTCGGAAAATGAAGCTCGATTGGGAAGAGCTCCCCTTCTCACTGGCTAGGACAGGTCTAATCACTACAAGTTGGCTCATGACCTGTTCTGACTTTCCAGACTTTTGCAAGACCTCTTTAGTAGAATCATCTCTTCAGATATTTGATCTTCAAGTCTACCAAAATATGACTGAGAAAGGAATATGTTCATTTAAGATAAAGAGAATGATAGCAAGGTACCTCAGCTTTGACAACAGGCAACCCGACTTGGAATCTTGATTTTTCTATTTATTAGCTCTGTGACCTTGGACAAGTGACATACCTCTCAGAGCTTGGTTTCCTCAACTAGGAAATTAACATTATGATAGTAGCTATCTCACAGAATTTGTGTGAAAACTAATAGCTAATGCTTATGTGGCATTTGCTATAAATAGTAAGTGGCATTTAGAAATGCCAAACATCATTTGCTCCTGAGCCCAGTCTCAAGAATCAAGACTGCCTGACCAGGTGGTGGCACAGTGGATAGATTGTCGGACTGGGACGCGAAGGACCCAGGTTCCAGACCCCGAGGTCACCAGCTTGAGCGTGGGCTCATCTGATTTGAGCAAGGCGCACCAGCTTGAGCCCAAGGTCGCACTCAAGCAAGGGATCACTTGGTCTGCTGTAGCCCTCCAGTCAAGGCACATATGAGAAAGCAATCAATAAACAACTAAGGTGCCACAACATGCTTCTCATCTCTCCCCTTCCTGTCTGTCTGTCCCTATCTGTCCCTCTCTCTGACTCTCTCTGTCTCTGTCACACACACACACACAAAAGAAAAGAATCAGTACTATTGCCTGATTGGTGGTGGCACAGTGGTTAGGGCACCGACCTGGGATGCTGAGGTTCCAGATTTGAAACTCCAAGGTCGCAGGCTTGAGTGCAAGTTCATCTAGCTTGAGTGCAGGCTCACCAGCGTGAGCATAGGATCATAGACATGACCTCATGGTTGCTGGTTTGAGCCCAAAGGCCATTGTCTTGAAGCCCAAGGTCTCTGGCTTAAGCAAGAGGTGACTGGCTCAGGTGGAGCACCCCGGTCAGGGCACATATAAAAAGCAATCATTGAACAACTAAAGTGCTGCAATTACAAGTTGATACTTCTCATCTCTCTCACTTCCTCTCTCTCTCACTAAAAAAAAATAAAAATAAAAATCAGTATTATTATTATTTAAGATTTTATTTATTGATTTTTCAGAGATAGGAGAGGGAGAGGGAGAGGGAAGGGGGTGAGGACTGGGAAGCATCAACTCACAGTAGTTGCTTTTTCTATGTGCCTTGACCAGGCAAACCCAGGGTTTTGAACTGTCAACCTCAGCATTCCAGGCTGACGCTCCATTCACTGTACCACACAGGTCAGGCGTCAATCAGTACTATTATTAATCCTAATTTACAGAGGAGGAAACTGAGGAAAAGAGAAGAAAAGTAACTTTCTCAAAGCCATGCAACTGATTAAATTACAAAACTAGTGTTTTCATACTAGTCTGGCTCCTGAGCCTGTGCACTTAACTGCTTTACTATGTTTAAAAGATAAAACAAGCAAAGGATATATCATGTCCGCCCCAGGGAAGTGATTAACAAGAGTTAGTAATTGTTAGCTTTTATTATTAGAAGCATAGTTGACTAGTTAAATAAATGAATTCTGTTAGGGACTCTTGAAACCCCAGGCTACAAATATTTTTGCTCATGAACTATTGGCACAAGAAATGCCTTCAGTCTCTATTTATTTCAGTATCATGGAAACATCTGGGTACACAGGATTATGGTAGTAATTTTACTCCTGTTTTGAGAATAAAAACCAGAAGTAAGCTCTTTTAATATACGAACAAGGAGATTAAACTTGGAAAATATAGACCGTTGGTGATCCTAGTTAGTGGTTCCTGAGCCTGGATATACATTAGAATCATTTGAGGAGTTTTTAAAAAATACATATAATTGGCCTGACCTGTGGTGGCGCAGTGGATAAAGCATCGACCTGGGAACACTGAGGTCGCCAGTTCAAAACCCTGCACTGGTCAAGGCACATATGGGAGTTGATGCTTCCAGCTCCTCCCCCCTTTCTCTCTCTCTCTCTCTCTCTCTCTCTCTCTCTCTCTCTCTCTCTCACTCTGTGTCCCCTCTCTAAAATGAATAGAATAAAAAAAAAAAAACATATAATTGGACCTCACTCCAGATCTACTGGATCAGAATATATAGGGATAGCCCTGGCTGGATGGCTTGGTTGGTTGGAGAGTTCTCCTGAAGCACAGATGTTACAGGTTCAATCCTGGGTCAGGGAACATACAAGAACAGATTGATGTTTCTTTCTCTCTCTCTGAAATTTATAATAATTTAAAAAAGAATGTATGGGGATAAAATTTAGGCAGGTGTGCCTTTTAAAAATATCTTACTAAATTTTAACATTATACAGAAAAGTATACTAATCATAAATACACAGATTGATGACTTTTCACAAAGTAAACACATTCATGTATTCAGCACCTAGAATCCCAAAAGCTCCCTTGTGCCTCCTTCTAGTCCTTACCCTTCCGAAGGGTAGTCACTCTGACTTCTAGTACAAAAATTAATTATTCTTGATTTTTAGTATAAAACCAAAATGGATCATGCATTATGTGTTCTTTGCATCTGGCTTATTTTGCTTTACATTATGTTAATGAGATTCACACATGATGTTGTGTGTAGTGTGAACTCATTACTTTTCAGTTCTGTGTAATATTACACTGTATGACTATGCCACAATTTATTTATTCATTTGGCTACTTCTAGATATTTGGGTGATTTCCTGTGGAGCTATTATAAACAAACATTGTTGCCATAAAGTTCTTGTATGTCTTTTGGTGGATTTTTGCAATTCTGATGGTATTTATCTAGGAGAGGTGTTGATGAGTTTAGGGTATACCTAAGTTCAATTTTAGTAAATTGGGCACGTGTGTTTTTAAAAAAAGCATGACAAGTGATTCTAATGAGCAGCTAAGGCTAGAATCACCGATCTCAGCTGTGAAGCTGAGATAACCTAATTGATGTTTGTGTTGTCAAAGTATAAAAAATATTTTAAAAACCTAATGGAAGTGGACTAATTGGCATTTCTTCTTTTATATTATATTTTTTATTTAGAAAATTTAATGAGGTGATTGGCATTTCTTAAAAACTGGCCTCTATCTACCTACTATCTTGCAAAATAAGTAGTTACGTTAGTGTTGCCTAGGATTAGGATTGAGGGCTGGGAACCAAAGCAGCAAGAAGAGTACACATTTTAGTAAAACTTGCCTGTACCAGGTATCCTTACAATATTTTATAAAATATTACAACACAAATGCTCTTCCATAGTAAGCACCCAGGTAAAAGGGAGCACCTTCTGTTCTCTAGCCTGGCCTTCTGCTTTTAGTCTATATCTGAAATCACAGAGCTCTTTGCCCAGGCTCACCCTCTGCCCTGAATACTTCCCACAGCTTCTCCTCCGTTCCCCTCCCCTTTCTCCCATGATCCCCCTCTTCCAAGAAGTCTTCCTTGCCTCTCCTGTTGTCACACTTGACTGAGAACCCCTTGAAGTCTGGGTCTAACCTTTATCTTGGTATAAGCAGGCACTGCTGCACATTTTCAATCAATGCTCAATCAGTACTTTAAGAAAACTATTCTCAACGGGTATAAAATGAGATTCCTCAAAAAATTTCAGGGCATTAAAAAGCATTGAACATGTGTATGTTTCTAAATGGTTGTTCATTGAGACTCTTTAGATCAACATAATGCACATGACCCACTGACCCTGACCAGGACACATGGAGGAGACAAAGGAGGACAAGACAAATCTTATAGGAACTAGTTAATGGATTACCCAATCAATTAATTATTAACATGATATACAAACAGAAGAGTGTTTTCTTGGGGCTTGCAAGGAGCCAGGATTTTGTTCTAGGATTAATGAAATGGACAAAGTTAATTGGACTTTCTGTTCATTATTAACCCTTCCAGCTATGGTTGTCAAAAAGGGGGGAAAAAGAGCAGAGATACACTTTCCCTATGGAGATAATGCCATCCATAAATGGTTTAGAACAAGGGGTTTCTGTATACAATTGTGCACCATTGAATTGTAAACCTCCTTACTTTCATCTGTAAAAGCTAATTCAGAATGATATAATGAAGATTCTATTATATTTCTGAAACGGAGAGCACGGGATCTGACAATGATTCATTGAACAGATTTTTGTTAAAAACCTGCTGTTAGTAGGTACTCATGGAATTTATAGTTTCAGGAGTTATAAAGGCATTACATTAATAAAGAAATAAATATTTACTTACAAAGTGCAGTGAGTGCTCTGAAGGCAAATGAATAAACAGAGAACAGTGGAATAAACAGACTATAACTCAGAGTGGAGGGGCAGGTGTGGTGAAGGAAGGCCTTTGTGGGAAGAGCCCTTCAGGCTGAGCACAGGGACAGGTCTGAGTTCTTTTCATAGAGAGCAGGAGAAGCCGGCCCTCCTGGCTGAGGGTACAGCTCGTGTAGGAGTGTGGCTATAACACAGACAGCAAAGGGGACACTGGTGTGACCTGAAGTTCTTAGTACATGCTACTTTCTGCTCCCTTTCCTTATTTCACTGGTTCTAGAACTGGTTCCAGTTCCTGTAGAGCAATCTTATCCGGTGTTAAAACATGATGATTCAACTATTTTAAAAGGGTCTACAGGCACAGGCACAATCCTTACGGATATGGTTGATGTAGGGCAGGGGTCCCCAAACTACGGCCTGCAGGTCACATGCGGCCCCCTGAGGCCATTTATCCGGCCCCCGCCGCACTTCCCGAAGGGGCACCTCTTTCATTGGTGGTCGGTGAGAGGGGCACAGGATGCATCATCAATCCTGTGTTCCTGGAGTACCGTATGTGGTGGCGCCGCAAATCTCGACGTTGCTTCCGTACAGTACTACTTCCGGTGACGCAGGACACACGGGTCACGGCTCCGGAAGCACGTCATATGACGCGTGTGCATATATGCAGTGTGCATAGGGATTTGTTCATAGTTTTTTATATAGTCCGGCCCTCCAATGGTCTGAGGGACAGTGAACTGGCCCCCTGTGTAAAAGTTTGGGGACCCCTGATATAGGGGATGCTGAACTTTGGAGGTCCCATGCCCCCTCTCTCCTGCCTCTTTTTCCCTTTTAGTGTTTCCACTTCAGCCAGTACTCCTGGCATCGATCTGGGCCCCACACTTCTCATCGTAACACTTGATGTAGACCTTTCACAGAAGCACCCATGCTTCAGAACTTCCCATGCTTCTTTCCTCTCATTCCTCATCAAACCCAGCCTGTTCTGTGTCCAGCTCTTTCTGGGCCTGGCTAAATGATAGGCTAACTCATTTGATTATTTAAATTAAGTTCACAACGGCTTGATGAGTTGACACAATATATGTAATACATTTTATTCATTGCTCTCAGTATTCTGACAAAGACAAATAAATACTCATAAGAAAATTTCAAGAATAGTTGAAGAACATTGGGGTAGATTTTTAGATGGCTGATCATCCCCAAATCTCATCATAATGGTCATATAGGGAGAGTGTAGTAGTCAATAAGAAACCTCTATCCCAGAGGCTAAGGCCAGGCCTGGACAGAACTTAAGTCAATACTCAGAATAATACTTTTCTCTGCAAAAAGCTTCTGTGGCCTTCCCAGTCACACCCCAGTTTCTGGTTAGGTTGGAAAAGAGCAGCTGGATCTATGAACATTGCAAATGCATTAACCACCTTCCAGAGAGGTTGGAGAGGGACTCCGTCCAGGGCTCACCCTGCATCACCGGGCCTCACATTCTCCCATTACTGATAAGGGTTTTTCTGGCGCTGACCAGGGTTCACATTAGAACCTGTGACTTCATCTTTCGGTGTCAGATCATACATGACAGAAGAAGAGCTATCTTTCTTCGTAAATAGCGAAAAGGCCATGAGAAAAGAAAACTGCCTGCAAAGCTAGATGCGTTTCCATAAGGTGGAGGATGAATATGACGTAACTCACAGGACTATGAGGACTGAAAAGAGACAAATGTGTTGAGCACACGGAAGGTACCAAGCAAAGAATGTTGTCACAGCTCCTTGTCCAAAATCCTTGGTGCCGGAAATGGTTCAGAATTCAGGCTCCGTCTGATTTTAGAAAGATAATAAAGTGCAATTCTATGTCATGCTCCCTGTGGGCCTGAGGAAACATGAACATTTCTGAAATCAGATATTAAGGTTTCTTTAATCAAATTCTATATAGTCATAGTGAATAGAATAAAGACTATAAATATTTTCACATCAATTCAGGTTGTGTTTTCTCATAGCAATAGACTCAATGTTTGTGCTCCTGCAATTCCTGTGTCGAAATCGGAACTCCCAATGTGATGCCATTAGAAGCTGAGCCCTTGGGAAGAAATTAGGTCATGATACTGTAGTTGAACCCTCAGGAATGAGACTCTAGAGGCTCTCTCCTTTCCACCAAGGAGAAGTTGGCAGTCTGCAAACTGGAAGAAGGTCCTCACCAGAACCTAACATACTGGTACCCTGACCTCTGACTTCCAGCCTTCAGGAATAGGAGAAATACATCTGTGTAGTTTCTAAGCCACCCAGCTTGTGGTACTTTGTTATAGCAGCCTGAACTAAAACAGTCACCAAATTAGTTTGCACTAAACTTATAAAGAACACCTTTGTTTTTAGAACTTAATGGACAGCAAATAACAGATTGCGATTATCTTATTTATATAACTCAACTAATAAGATTATTTTTCTTTTTTATCCCTCTATTAGCCATTCATGGACCATTTTTTTCTCATTTATTCTGATTATGCTTTGAAATGTAGAAACTGGAAATTCCTAATATTAACTGATATGTAGACATAGGAGAAAGTGGACCTTTTTATGTTATTCTAGAATGAAACTTTGAACCTCAAAGACACAGATTTTAGCTCAATAGAAGAAGAAATTTGATAACTCAATAGGCTGTGTTGTGAGTGGCTGAGCGCCTACCGTTGGAAGTATCCAGGTGAGATGACCCAGTGTCCATCCTGGATGCTGTAAGTGGGTTTCTGCACTGAGCTGGAGGTTCAGGAACATGATGTCCCAGGTACCCTCCAAGTTGAAAACCCTACAATTCTATGTTTTTTTAAAGGTATCTAGTCACAGTCAAGGGAGGTTTCATCCCCGTTATCCCAGCATTTAAGGAGAAGCGGGAAATTGTTATTTCCGTCTTAATTTGACTGCTGGGCTATAAGTATGCTAGCAGATATCTAAGGCAGCCTATGGCTGAAGTGTGCTCTGTGGGGTATTAATAGAGTTCTGTGATCAAGTTTTGTTAGGCAACTCTAGGTTAAATAATTTTAAAGCATTTGTAAAGAACTTATTGTTGCCTTCAAAACACTACTATATGCCATAAATCTCCAAAAAGAAAAGGAAAAATTAGCTTTTCTCAAACTTATGTATACTCAAATTCTATATGGGTTGCACGGGAAGGGTTTATCTTCTAGAGAACACACTTTGGGAAGTGCAGAAGCCTAAGAACATCATGGTAAAATAAGATTTCTAGAGATTACCATATGCCAGGTGATGTGGAACGTGTAAGGAAATCAGTGATGACTAAGGCTCATTTTCTGCCTTAAACTTAAGAGCAAGAGTATGGCATCACGGTCAATTAAATGATATTAAAACGCCTTATATTTCCATGTTCACTTTACTGAATTCTTCATCTTTCCTACCTTTATGTATTATGAGAAATCATTTGCTGAAGAAGAACCCAAGCTGTAGAGGCAGGACAGCAGAGGACTGAGCAACTGCAGCTTCTGAGTTCGCAGATTTCTCCTAGGCCGATGAGCCCACCACCGTTTGCTCGCCCCAATCTCAGCATACAGCTTTATTGTGTGTTGTCTCTGGGCATTGATGAACCTCTTGGGAATCTCTCTGAGATCATTAATGGTGGATGGAAGAGACCAGGGCTCCAGTGAAGCCAAAGGTGCTGAGTAGTCAAGCCATTTATTATCAGCATGATGAACGCCGACAATGGGCTTATACTATCCGATTATACACTTAATTTAATTAATAAAAGAAAGATCGTCACCATTAACCTGCATTTGCTGAGAATGCCACAGGGGTGATTGGTTAGAACAGCACTGAAGGTTTTATAGTTCACTCTAGTACGAATTACTTTGGTACCAATTAGGATTTTCCATAATATCACCCCGTGTAATACCCTTATTACACTGTACATTTTCTACAAGTGATTGAGTTCAGTACAACGCAAACAAGCTGTCACAGGACTCCCCTTCAAAGCATGCATGGGAACTCACACAAATGTTAACATGCTCACAAAGTAGAGAGGAGACCCTGATTTTTTATATTATGCAAACCCATTTCAAGGGTGATGATTCTCTGTCACAGTTTCTCAGAGCACAGGGAAATTAGACCCACACATGGCTAGAGAGGCTTAGGCAGATAAAGGCTCTCTCTTGCACATTTCAGATCTAAAGTGTTTCTTCCTCTATATGGGGATTTTTAATCTCTTCATTTAATTTTGAAGAGCTTACTTTAAGAGACAAAGAAGAACAAAGCATCTGAAGAACTTTTTTAATAACTTGAAAGATTACAAGAGTAATTCCTGCTCATTGAAGAAAAATCAAGGGAGAAACACAAATAAGCAAACAAGAGTACAAATATCACTTATGATCCATCACCTTGAGAAATTCACTTTTTACTTGGTCATACATCTTATCAGATTTTTTCCATGCAAATAAAATTGTATACTTTTAAAATATAAATGGGATCATATTATACATGCTGATTCATTCAACAACAACATCAACATCTCGTTGGGTTAATAATTATTATTTTAATTTTTAAGTTTTATTATAGGGTTTTTAAACTATATTCACTCAACTAATCATTTATTGTGTAATTCCAATTTCATAACATTATAAACATCAACTGTGGTGAATATCTTATTGAAAAAACCTTTGGGTACATCTTAAATTATTTCCATGGAATACATTCTTAGAAGTGGAATTACTGGGTTGAAACATACATTTTGAGGTTTTTGATATCCTTTGCCAAGTCATCCTCCAAAAAAGTTTTACCAATATTTCTTCCCATCAGCGTCCTCACCAAAAACAGGCTTTAAAAAATTCTTATTATTTTTTTGTCTTTCCTGATTAGATGAATGAAAATGTTATTGTGTCAGAGAAATCTTTCTAATCTGGGTCAAAAAGATGGGTGTGATGTGAGTGAGTAGAAGGTGGGAAGGGCTGGGAATGTGACATATGACAGTAAATATTCAAATATATGAGGCTCCAATTATTAAGTAAACATCCATTGATCTCTCAGTCCTTGTCCAAGGGAGTTTCAGTATGTGTACTGAGGGGAGGAGGAAATGGGAGGCTCAGGATGTCTGCCACGACAACAGACAAAAACATAATGGAGAGGTGTCAAGATCTTATGGCAGTATCTGCAGTCAGGGAAGGCTTCCTAGAGGAGGCAACCTTGAACAAATATCTGAAAGATGGAGAAGAATTAACCTATGGAGTAAATAGCCAGTGTGGCTTAGGAAAGGACTAGATAAACCCTCTCTTTTTTTCCTTCATTGTACAAATTCGTGCTGATGGCCTGCTATGTGTCTGGCACTGTTCTAGGAGGTGGGGACACAGTGATGAACAAAGAGAGTAGACCCCTGCCCTCACAGAATTGTGGTTCTAACGTGGGGATTACGAGGAGGCCCCTGTTCTAGACACCATTGCTTCTAGAGACTTACAATTCGGAGAAGAGGAGCCCTGCTTGCCCTGTTCAAGCTCGACATCCCCGGCACTGAGAACGGCCTCAGTGAGATCTGTGAAGCTGTCGGAGATAAGGAAAGAAACAGGGGTAACCTGGGGAAAGGGGAGGAGTGAGGGATGAGTTGACAGCAAAGGGGAGCAAAATCAGAGAAAAGAAGAACAGACTAAAGAGGAGGGGAGAATTAGGAGAACAGAGGAGAGAGAGGGTGGTGTTTACTGGGCAGCAGCCGTGGGTTACCTAAGCCTCATGGCGCTCCATCACCCAGTCAGGGCTGGCAGCAATCCCCACCCCACACCAGGGCAATCAGACAGGGAGGAAGACGGCCATCCCCAGAAGGCAGAACAGACCATTCATTTCCCTTGCTCAAATATTTATGTGTGCTGAAAGCAGAGGCAGCCAGGTGGCTGAGCTGACAGTCAGACCCTTCCATTTTGGAGGACTTCCTCATCAGGCTCATGTCGTCTTTGGTTCTGAGGCCTAACCAAATTGGAATTTTCATTTCTCAGAAGTATACCCGATCCTTCCTTAAATGTTTTTCCTTTCTCGGCTTTTCAAAAATAAATAATAAAAACCTACATCTTTCATCCCATCACGTTTCCCGGACTTGGCACATCGGGTGGTGAGGGTCACATCTAGTTAAGTGCCTTCAGTAGTTGTAGATTAGAGACCCTGTGTCTGACTCAACCTGGACTGACAACTTAGAAAAGATGAGATGAGGAAGTTGAGCAGAAATGGGGGAAAAAAATCATCCTGCACTTTCTTTCTTTCTTTTTCCTTTTTGGTCAGCACAACTTTACGAACACTTTTACATTTTTGTTTGATTTTTCCCCCTCCCTCCTAATGCTGTCTGTTCACAAAAAAATTGGGATGAATGTTTATTCCCTAAATATCTTGGGTAATTGGATGGAATTTCCAGCCAAGTGTCAAGTATTTAGGATTAAAAAAAAATGTCCCCCCTTTAAAAGTATAATCTAAAAACTCTCATTAGTTACTCTACTTTATTTAAATATCTATCTATCTATCTATCTATCTATCTATCTATCTATCTATCTATCTATCTATCTTCAATGTTTTAGGTGATAAAGAAGATTAAAAAAGATCCTGTAGTAGGATAGTATTTTACATTTACTGACCTTTTGCGTAATTTTATATGCTCCTTTAGGAAGTCAGCTGTGGCTGTGTTAGCTGACAGCTTGATTTGTAAACGATGTTCTGGAGGAGGGGTGTGGGGAAGGATAGAGGCAGTATGCATTTTGTTGCCATCCTGAGTTTGCATCTTTTGAATCAGCTCACAAGTTTTAGCAGTTCATTAATGTCTTTCTATTCTTTCTCTCTAAATTACTACCACATTTTCTCCATTAATGCTCAGTTCCCCTGAGAGAAGTAGGCAGAGCTGAGACAGGAGGTCTTAGGGCTGGATTGAGTGGAGGGATATTTACCAGAAGAGACTCCTGTTTATCACTTAGGGGGAAGACGAGGGTGTGATTGAAAAAAGAGAGCCTGAAATCTGAAGGAAATATCTCAACCAGGACAGAGGCTGTTTCTGGAGTACCTAGAACATGACATGGGGTTTGATAGATAGATAAGACTCCCAAACTGCCAGAGTGGATCATACTCACAGCGACTGGTACATTTCACATGACCCCAAATCTAATTAATAACTTACTTAAGCAATAAATTGCGCACTGGTGAAAAATACCTGATTGTCCTTTCTGAAGTACTTCCTCAAATATTAATAATGTTTCTCCCAAATGGCTCTAAATTCCTAATAGGCTGCCATTGGCACATTTTTGCAAAGCTTACAAAGGATTTCAGATCCATTATCTCATTTAATTCTCAAGCAAATCTATGAGGTGTATTCATAATGTTTGCAAATAATGAAAAGTAACTTGATAGTTTGTGACTTGCTCACTCAGATTAAAAGTACATTCAAAATATTACATATAGATCATGAAGAAACTACAGTATCAAAAAGGTTTCTTTTAGAAAAAATATATAAAACTTATGAATAGAAGAGACTGATCACCTTCCAAACAGTAACAGCTAGTCTGAAAGCAGCTTTCTGTATGACAGCAGAATGCAATAACTTCAAAGTGTTGAAGGGAGAACAAAAAGTTGAGGCTAGGTCTTATACCCAGCTAAACTATCATTCAAAAAATGAGTATAAAATAGACATTTGGTCATAAAATTCTAAGTTTACCATTTTATATAGATCCACTGAAAATGAAATCCTTAAAGGAATGGGAAGCAAGAAACAATGGTGAGCAAGCAAATTGAAAATTTAATTAATTTACTTTTCAGAAGCCTAAAATAGCATATAAGAGTGAAACAGAATTTCTACATAATAATAAATAATAAAGAAAATGAGATTCTTTTGTTAAAAGAAGGAAACAATGGAATAATTTAAAATTCTCTTTGAAAATAATATAGTTTGACCCTGGCCTTTTGGTTCAGTGGTAGAGTATTGGTCCAGCGTGTGGAAGTCCTGGGTTTGATTTCAGTCAGGGCACATAGGAGAAGCGACCATCTGCTTCTCTACCCCTGCCCCTCCTCCTTCTCTCTCTCTCTCTCTCTCTCTATTCTCCCCTTCTGCAGCCATGGCTTGAATGCTTCAAGCAGTTTGGCCCTGGGCACTGAGGATGGCTCCATGGCCTCACCTCAGGCGCTGAAATAACTTGGTTGCCGAGCAATGGAGCAGTAGCCCCAGATGGGCAGAACATCACCCTGTAGGGGGCTTGCCAGGTGGATCCTAGTCAAGGCGCATACAGGAGTCTGTCTCTCTGCCTCTCTGTCTTACCGCCTTCCACTTAATAAAAAAAGAAAAAGAAAAAAATATAGTTTGTATATAGGTTTACAAAAAGGTTTTGTTGTTTCAATATTTTTTACTTTATAAAAATCTCAAGAAAATATGGCTACTTATTAAGATTTGTTTAGTCTAGTTGGTAGACAAATGGGAATTATCTATAGTTTTCTGAATGTTTTACATAATTAAAATATTAAAAATCTTCCTTTCTACTTGTCAATCTACAACAAAACTTTAAAAGTATTATCCTTTTTTGGAAAGGAATCCCACTCTAGAATTTTAATTTAAGGGAATAGTCTAATAAGTACCCAAAAGTTTAAATATATGCATGAAAAATAGAAGTAAGCTCTTGGAAGGCAGAGGCTTTATCTACTTTACACTGTGTCCCTCAGAGACCTGGCATAGAACTTGATATTAAGCCCTCAATAAATATATGCTGAAAGAATAAGTGAATAAATGTACTAAGTGTCAAGCCACAGGGAAGTATGTAACATTACAAATGAATTTTCACAAAAAAAATTTAAAATTTCATTTTAATCCAACTATGATTTATATTTTGACAGAAGTATAAATAGCTTGATTTATATGTTGAACCAGATATGCCAGCATAAAGCAACTTCCTAACCTTTCCTTCTCTGGTAATTCTTCTTCCTCTAAAATGTATCTCAGTCAATTTCAAGGGAGGGATGGATCCGACTTGCTGCAGGCTTCCTGATCCAGGGGCTAACTCCTCCTCCATCTCAACTGAGCTCACTCCCTAGTTCCAGTTGCCTTCTCCATATTCTACAGCAACTGTTCCCTCCTTTGTCATCCAGCACTGCTTCTCCTCTCCTAGCTTCTAGTTTGCTGGTTACTACCTGCATCATCTCATTGAATCCTCAAACAATCTAGGTGTTAGTAGTATCCACATTTTACAGATGTGGAGACTAACACGAGGAAATCAAGGAACTTGTCCAAGGTTAGTTAGAGAGCACGTGAATTTGACTCCAGAACTTATCCCTGACCTGTACAGTAGCCTGCGTTTGCCCAGTAGCTAAAGCGGGAGGAAAAGGTGGATAATGAGGTAGTGGTGGGGGAGAGGAGGAGGGCTAGGAAGCTCTCTTCCCCACTTCTAACCCGGTACCAAATCCTGTAAAAATTGTCTCCTCATAAGAGCTAATCTTTTCAAAGTACTCGAGTCTGTGCCAAAAGCAGTTCTGAAAGCTTTCAACAACCATATGAAGCTGAGTACCGCTACTGATATGGTTAGAGTACCAACCATATGAGGTGGAGAAGAAACTAAGCACAGAAAAGGTAAATTATTTGCCCAAGACAGCAAGGCTAGTGACTGAAGTCAAGATTAAACCCCAGGTGGCCTGACCCTGGAGTCATGTTCTTAATCATTCCTGAAGACCACTTCCCTTGTGGGCAGAAACACCCCACTTACCTCCTGACCATCCCATGCTGTGAAGTGACTTGGGCTCTTAGCATCTCTTAACTGAACTCTTATAATAGCCTCCTGTCTCTATTTCCAGTTCTCCCCTCCCCTCCCACCTGATTTTACCCTCCCCACTGCCACCAGAACAGTCTTTTGAAAACAAAACTTTGATTGTCTTTTTTTCCTGCTGGAATAAACCTGAAATGGTTCCTCAGCCCTTGAAGAACTGAGTTCAGGCTCCTAAGCACAGAATTCCAGTCTCCGCCAGGCTGGCTGCAAGCTCTACAGCCTCATCTCCCAGCACCCCTCAGACTTACTACCCACCTTCCCACAAGGAACCTTGCAGCATTGTGGCAACATACAGTATCCCATTCCATTCTCTCCGTCTCTGCACACACTGCTGCTTCTGAGTGGGAAGTGATTGCCTGTCTTCTCTGGCTGGGGAACTTCTCATCTATCCCCAGCCCAATCCTCTGGCCCTCCTCTCTGCCTCCCACTACTGACCACAATAATTATCAGTGTCATCTACAGTAAACTACACATCAGCAGAACCTTTCTGCGCACGGAAGGTCAAGCACTTCTAACAGACATGTGCACCTGGACCCTGCATGTCCAGCCCTGTGTGGCTGGAGCTGCTTCTCCCATCCTTGCTCAGGCACTTGGGTTTCCAGCACAAAGTGCTAGACCAATCCATGACGTACAGTACATGGTTAACTTCTAAAATGGAGGGTATGTTGCCCATTAAGATGCAGAGTGAGCCTCTGAGTGAAGTCGTTGTACAATCCAAGGTGCTAGCCAGGGTCCAGACGAGTAGGGAGGATGCAGACGTGGTGGTGGAGAGGGGAGCACATGCACAGCAGTGCCTGAGAAATCAGAACCCTGGTCCCTTCATCCCTCTTTAGGAACAGGTGTCACGATGAGACAACAGTGAGATTAAGATAATAAATGCCTTGGAAATGACACAGAGGTTTTCTGTTCATTCCATTTTAAATGCTGACTTTCAGCTCAACCCTATGACGCAGGCAGGGCAGACTTTCTGATCCCCATTTTTCAGTGGAGAAAACTGAGGTTCAGAGAAATGACAGGAGTTGCAAGTTATGATACAAAGGAGTGGTAGAATTAAAACTAAAATGTGTCTGAGTTTTCTATCTCCGGGTCACAGCTTACTCCTCTACCCTCGGCACCACCAGCCCGTGAGGGGATTTCTGGGATTTTGGAAGTGGTACCCCTTTTCCTCTGAGTAGGAGCAGGAGGTGTCCCCTGGGGCCAGCTTGGTGAGCAGGGCATTCGCTGAATCATTGCCTCTCACGCTACATGGCACACCCTACAAAATTTAGGGGTGACATTCTGCTCTGCCTCACACACCTTTGCTCTTGGGTCCTGTCTCTCTCTTCCCATTGGAGTCTCCACTTACCTTTGGACTTTCCAATGAGTGGCTCTGGTGCTAGGTGCCCAGACCGATGGTCAACAGAAGTGGGAAGTCTGTGGTGGGGGACCATGCTTCCTGGGGATCGACCTCTTGGGTGTGTGAATGGCAGCCATTACCCATGTCCTGCCTGGGCCACCTCCTGAAAGCTCTGTCCTCATGTAGTCCCCAGTTTATTTAATGCCTCCCCTGTCACCAATGTCTTCTCTGGCAGCAAAGGACACCTTGTGATGCAGGCTTCACACAGTGTGCATGCTCCATAAATATTAAATGATGACAGGATTTCTTTTTTCAAAATAAAAAAATGAAGGTTTCACCTCTCAGAACTCTCACCCATTGTACATCTTCGCTAAGAGTGTGTGAAGATGGTCCATCTTTTACTGAGAATGAAGGTCTAGAGATTAGTGGAGTGAGAATTGATCAGGTTTAATGGCACAGATAATATTTTATTTTTATTTCAATTTTAATATACTATCAACACGCAATGAAGTAAGATATACGGCAACACTTGAGGAAGGAACTGCCCTCCAACTTATCTTCAGTTACCAATTTGGGACCAGTTTCTGGAGTTATTTTTCTGCCAGTCTTGAGAATCTCAGAAAATTTTGGCTTCATCAAAATGATATATTAGGAAGGGTAAAGGTCACCTTAAACTTTTCACAAGAAATCAGTGTAGTGTTTGACCATGACACTTGGACATTTTTTTCCCCAAAAAATAAAAAGAAGCCAGAAAAAAGGAAAAACTTCTTTTTTCTGAACAATGAACTTTCTTTACTCTTTGATGGCATTCAAGCTATTTATTTTGATCCCAGATACCACTAAATATACAGATGGCTTAGCAAGTGGGAAACTGATCTAGCTGTGAAGACCCTCACATTAGACTGGGCATCCTTTGGGTCAGGGACCCTACCTGTTTCGTCTTTGTATTCCTACCACACAGCACACTGCTTGGCACATAGAAGTCACTCATTATGATTTTGAATGAATGACATTAATAACAATAGTTAACATGTGTTGAGTATTTAAAATAGGCCAGACACCTTGGTGTATTTTATGTGTAGCATTTTACAGTTAATATTCAGTATAACCTTGTGGGATGGTGTTATGGATTGAATTGTGTTCTCTTTAAAATTTATTTGTTGAAGTCGTAACCAGTACCTCAGAATGTGACTTTATTTGGGAATAGGGTTGTTGCAGATGTAATTTTCCTGTTAAGATGAGGTGCTGGAGAGGCAGGTACCTACTGTAGTATGACTATGTCTTTATGAAATGGGGAATTTGGACATAAGCATGTGCACGCAGGGAGAGGGCCATGTGAAGACAAAGGCGGAGACTGGGATGATCCATCTACAAGCCCAGGAATGCCAAAGCAAACCACCAGAAGTTAGAAGAAAAGCATGGAAGAGATTCACTCGCTCAGCCAGCCGTCAGGAGAAACCAACCTTGCTAAGACCTTCATCTTGTTCTTCTTCTAGCTTCAGAACTGTGAGACAGTAACTTCTTTTGTTGAAGCCACTGAGTCTGTGATACTTTGTGACAGTAGCCCTAGGAAATGAATACAAGATACCATTATTGTTCCCATTCTACAATGGAGGAAAACAGAGCCCCAGAGGAATTAATTTTACCAAGATCACAGAGAAGGGCAGTGTTGAGAAGAGGAGAGGCACTTGGGCTGCCCGAGTCCGCACAACTTACTACACATCTTGTCACGTGTGAAAGAAGGACACCCTCAGCCCGCTGACATACTTCCAGGAGTTGCTTCACCTCTTGTTCTTGGTTTTCTCTTCTCTGAACCAGATTCATTGAGTTCCCAATCTGGAGCTGCACCAAGGTAGGAAGTATATAATTTTCCCCTCAAAGAGTTATCAGTACAGCTGAGAAGATGAGAAAAATGAAAAGCCTATGATATACCGACTGCAGAGCGCAGGCTACGCCAGACAATTCTCATGCCTCACTATGAGGAAACTGAGGCCTAAGAAATGACACTGATTGTCAACATTGATATGGCTGGGAAATGATGGCCCTGACCATCCCCACCCAGGTCTGACTGACTTCAGGACCCATGGTCTTTTGATTGACCCACCATCCTGGAAACCTCCATAAAACAGATCAAAACCAACAGGTGAGCAAGTGAATAATTATGGTCCATGCATGACTGATCAGGGATCAGAGCGGCTCCTGCCAAACCTGACATTGGTACAGTGACGAGAACAAGGGACAAGGTTGGAGGGAGGTGTGGGTATGTGTATCCAATGGTTTTGGGGTTTGAATAGTCACAGTAATCTTTTTTAACTCTCTCACCAAATCTATGAAGAAGACAGCACTTAGACTCTAGACAATGTTTCTCTCAACCAGTGGAGTTTTGCCTCCCAGAATACATTTGCCAATATCTGGAGACATTTTTGATGGTCACAACTGAGGAGGAGAAGGGGGAAGTGGTATTAACCTCTAATGAGCATGGACTAGCGATGTTGCTAAACATCCTACAATGCACAGCACAGCCCCCCCCCCCTTCAAACAAACAAATATCTTCCCCATGTGTCCATTGTGCCAACATCAAAAAATAATGCTCTGGTCGATGAAACTGAGATTTAGAGAGGCGATGACATTTGTTCAAGATCACACTGCCAGTAAATGATGGAGCCAGGATTCACACCAGATCTGCCTCTATTCCTAGCACACTTCCTGCTGTACCACACTGTCCTCTTTTTTATATGAAACAGGAAGTCACAGCTTAAATTTTTGGAACAAACTGTTTGAAATGTTGGTTGGAAAAATATTTCAAGAGCTGTATGGTGAGGAGAAACATGAGAACACAGATGATTCCCCTGTCTTCTTAGGAATCTTCTCCCCTCCAAAAATTAAAAATTGAACTGCCTCATGACCCAGTGATTCTACTTCTGGAAATATATCTGAAGAAACCCAAAACACTAATTTGAAAAATATATGCACCCCTATGTCCATTGAAGCATTATTTACAATAGCCAAGATTTGGAAACAGCCTAAGTACCCATCAGTACATGAATGGATTAAAAATGTGATGGGCTACACAACAGTCAACAGTTCAAATGCTATAGAAAAATTTACCTGAAACCTATGTACTTTTATTGATCAATATCACCCCATTAAATTTAATATTCTAAATAAAAAAAAATTGGTAAATTTATACAATTAAATACTAATCAGCCTTTAAAAAGAAGAAAATCTGGTGGCACAGTGCATAAAACGTCAACCTGCAATGCTGAGATTGCCTGTTTGAGAGCTGGGGCTTGCCCGGTCAAGGCACATATGGGAGTTGATGCTTTCTGCTCCTCCCCCACTTTCCCCTCTCTCATTCTATCGCTCTTCTCTAAAATGAATAAATAAAATATTAAAAAAGAAAAAAGAAAATCTTACTTTTGAGACAGCATGAATGGACCTGGAGAGCATTATGCTAAGTGATATACACCAGTCGGAGAAAGACAAGTACCATATGATTTCACTCATGTGGAATCTAATGAACAAAATAAGCTAGCAGATGAAATACAAACAGACTTATAGAGAATAGACTGATAGCTGTCAGCAGAGAGGGTGGGTGTGAGGTTGGATGAGAAAGGTGAAGGAACTAAGCAAAAAAACCCAAAAAACATAGACACAAATGGCAGTATGGTGATAACCAGAAGGAAAGGAGGGTGGGTGGAGATAGAAGAGGGTAAAGGGGAATAAATGGTGATAGAAGGAGACTTGACTTTGGGTGTTGAGCATAATACAATATACATATGATGTATTATAGAATTTTACACTGAAAACCTATATAATTTTATTAACCAATGTCACCTCGATAAATTCAATAAAAAAGAAAAAAGAGCCTGACCTGTGATGGTGCAGTGGATAAAGCATCGAGCTGGTTCAAAACCCCGGGCTCGCCTGGTCAAGGCACATATGGAAGCTGATGCTTCCTGCCCCCCACCATCTCTCTCTTCTCTCTAAAGTGAATAAATTTTTAAAAAATTAAAAATAAGAAAAAAAAGTTTATAATTTAAAAAATAGCAAAAACTACCACTCCTTCTTAGTACCCAGGTCAAGCCCTCCTCCTGTACAGCAGTCACAGATTTCATGGGTCCAGCTTGACTTTCCTGAAAGGAAGCGGCTCTAGTTCTCGTTGCCTGGATGCTCATCTGACATTAAATGAACTCATGCCTTATATTGCTCTCTGTCCCTGGTGTATGTATTTTGTCTTCCCAGTGAGTCAGAAAACTGCTTGAGACTAGAGGGTCAAGTCTTATCGTTCTTCCATAAATCTCACAGTGCCATTTTACAGATCCTGCACCGTCATATTTTCCTTAGGTCTCACATTTACAAAAAGCCTTGATTTCAACTTTAACATTACCTATAAAAAAAGTTCAACAAATAGTTGAGTATCCGGCACATTAATTTGCCAGTAAAACTATTGAAACATACAATTTCCATTGTCCTATTTAGATGTTTCTTAATGTGTGTGTGTGTGTTTGTGTGTGTGTGTGTGTGTATATATATATATATATATATACACACACACACAAACACATATATACACACACAAACATATATATATATATACACACATATATATGAATCTGCAGAGATTGAAGATGTCCTCTGAGATGTTCTTTGGGTCAGTCACACTACCAAGGATGACACTGACAAAGTGACAGCACTCTCGGAGCCTAAGGAGCCCCAGTGTTCACCTAATGCAATCCTACTGCTTCCCAGCTGAGGAAACTGAGGCTGACAGAGACAGCGGGCCCTGTGCAGGCAGCACTGATGATTGATGGCACAGCTAGGTCTTGAATGCCAGTCTTTTAAGTAGCTAATAAATACTCATAAAATTAAATAAAACTATACCAGTCAAATTACTTACAAAGTGCTGTGCAAATTCACCTTACAGGGTGCTCCACAAATGCTCTGATAAGAGTTTTACAGCAGGTTCAAAGTTGTTAACTCATTTTTCAGCTTGTCCAAGGCCCCATATGATATAGAGCACTAGGCTGGTGTAGGAAGGGATTTTTCTCCACCAGTCAGTCAGGTGGCTTATTTCAGCCCCCGGAGTAGCTGTTAATCAGGTTTCAATAGACTTCAGCATTTCACTCAGAACCTGTTGGCAATCCTAAAACTCCACTGATCCTGTCATCTCTGCAAAATGAGCTCTGGCTATGGCCCCATCCATTTTCAGTTTTATTGAGGGATTCCTCGGAACAGTTCCTGCTGCAGCATTAATACGGGCCTCAGCAGGGACCCCCTTCTTTACCCCGAGCAGCTCTCACAGGGTACAGAATGATGTGCTCCTGCTCCCAGAGATTTAATAGCGTCTAGGCACGTCTGTAATGTGCTCTTTGTCCTAGTGCCAGTTCTTCTCATGTGCAGGGTGGTGCCTATTGGGAGCTAGCAGTGTCCTCTGGGGCTGTCAGATCCCCTCCAATTTTTTTCTTTACAACTTTGCAGAGAAATCTGCTCTGGTTCTTGAATTTTATCAGACCTGTTGAATCACTCCTGTGACACGTCTGCATTCCTCTATCTCAACCTCCTTTTCTAAGTTGCTCTCACACAAATATCATCTAACACATTGAGCAACTACTCTGTGTCCGTCTTAGATCTAAGCCAGTGATTTTCAACCAGTGTGCCGCAAGGATTTTTAAAACATGCAATCCTCACTATTTAGTCAGGGGCCCTGACCTCTCTTTCCTTAGATTGTCAAATAAAAGAAAAAAGGACAACAGCCAACTCAATAGCCATCTGATGCGGCTGCCCTGTTTTGAACCATAAATAGTTAGGTCATATTATAAAATTGAGTCTGATTGGTTAATTCTTGGGGCCAGGAGTCTTTATATATAAGTATAGGTACCTGATTGTTTTAAAAATCACTTGGGAACAAAAAGTGTATGTAATTAGTATTATTATAATTTTTTTTGCAAATCAATCAAAATTATACCTATTTTTTTGGTCAGATCGGCAAAAAACATATTTTTTGGTGTGCCGCAACCTTTCAGTAGTTTATGTGTGTCATGAGATGAACAAGTTGAAAACTGCTGCTCTAAGCAGATTTCCTTATTCAAAGTCTCAACCACCTTCTGCTAAGTATGACTATCAGTTTTTCTCAACTGAGGAAACTGGCACTTTAGGGAGCTTACGTGACTGGTGCAAAGTCACACTATTAAATACTGATGCTGAGATTTTTGAATCAGAAAGTTCAGTTCTTAGTTTAGGACCCTTTACAAGGGTAATATGTTGTCTCTAAGTTCACAAAATTGATTCCTTCTTATCTGCTCACATCACTTCTACCCATATGCAAATGACTACCAAACCTACCTTAATAGAAGGGCATTCTACCCGGTTGGCATTAGATTACCATGCTTACATCACTATGGCTCCTTATGAAAACTATTTGAAATCTAAAAAATTTACTCTCCCTAAACTTTTTAAAAGAAAATTGCAAAAAGGTAACATGAGAGATCTTTGTGATGTTGGAACAATTTAGTATCTTAAAACTGTTGGAATGTACACAGGTAATTGAATTGTTTAGGACTTAATACACACACATGAATGAGAACAAGTAAAATGGGAAATCCTGAATAAGACAGTGGGTAGTATCAATGTCAATATCCTGGTTGTGATACCATACTGCAGTTTTGCAAAATATTACTATTGGGGAAAATGACACAGTGTACAAGACATCCCTCTGTGTTCTTTCTTAAAACTGTGTGAATCTATAATTTTTGAGGAGAAAAAGAACCTTGCAAAAATAAAAACTAGTACTTATTTAATTAAATGTTGAAAAAATGTAATATGATGTCAGTGGGTTCGATATAACAAGTCAATGATTATATAAAAGTTGAAATCACAAAATATAAGTAATTTTTGGCAAACTTACAATTATAAAAATCATTTCAAATTTTGTATGGCAAAAAAACACAACAAAACTGCACGTGATTTTGGATGTGAGTGCATTGTGCTGTATTTGGTAGGACATGGGTAGAGCCTTCAAAACTAAGAACATCTAAGGCAGTGTTCATACATCAGGGTTGTTAACTCTTTTGCATATCAGCACAAAATTTCTTACAGAGTGGTACCAGTTCACTGAAAAACTGGGAAGTTGAAAAACACTGGGAAGGCCTATAAAAGTCTTGAGATGACCCTCTTTGTCAACCAGACCTCTTATGCTAATGATGTGTCTTCATAACAAACTCAAAACTTACCATCTCTAAAACTAGGCTACTTATGTCTATCGATTCACTATTTTTTTCTGCGCTCTCTAAACTGCTAATGGTCCACAAGTAAACGCAACTTATGTGAAGGTAAATTTAATAATATGTATAAAAACTCTCAAAGTTCTTGTACCCTGTGCCCCAGAAAATGGTATTTTTTTCAGTTTTGGAGGATTGGTGACCTCGGAGTGGTGAGGTTGGGGCAATTTTTATTATTTTCTTTATATTTTCTGTATGTCTTAATTTGTAATGATTGGAAGAAAGGAAACCTAAAAAAGGCAATTCCAGTGTTGCTAGTCACGAGAGGACTCCTTCTTCTCAAATTCAGTGCTATTAATATGATAGGTAAGAATCATAAAAGATGAAACACTAACACAAGAAGTATAAACATAAAAAAAATTCAAGTAGATATTAAAATGTTCAAATTCCTAGAAGTCAAAAGAATGAAGATGAAAACACTGGTTATAATAGTTTATCCAACACATTAGCAGAAATTAGAGAAAATTATAAAATCCATGGTTGGTAAGGATACAGGAATTCAGGTACTGCTGATAGAAGTATGAACTGTTATAATCCATTAGCAGTAATTTGGTGATATACACTAAGAACTTAAGAAATTTTCTTATCCTTGGATCAGCTAATTCAGTTTCTAAAAATTTACCTAAGAAAGGAATCCAGATTGTACACAATAATATTTATGCAAGATGCTATAAAAAATTGTACAAAGATGTTGTAGAGTTTTTTATAATAGAAAGAAAATAATCTAACCTGTCCAACAGCAAAAGAATGGTTAAGAAACTATTATACAGTAATATTATAGAGTACTGCAGAGCACATAAAAATGATGACATAGAGGAAAATTTAAAGACATTGAAAGATAATTATATTACTTGATATAAAGGGGGAAAAGCATATTACAAGACAAGAACAGTAGGATCCTATTTATATTTATACCCTGTCTACATATACATATACACATACTTACACATTAATATAAAAAACTAAAATTTTGGTTATATACCAAAATGGTAAAGGTCATTTTTCTAAGTGATAGGATTAAAATGGTTATTCTCTCTGAGTGGCCTATACTAAAATAAAATTACTTTTGAAATGAAAATAAAACTCAAAATCTTTTTTAAAAAAATGACAAACAAAAAGTATGTTTGAGTGCTTTCTGAATAGACTAGAACTTTCCTCTGGAGAATAGTTGTAGACATGAGGTCAAAAGAACTCTGCTTATGCAATATATATAATTAAGCTAATGTATTATTTTTGTTCATCACACATGGATGTTTGAGGATTAGGAAAGAAAATGAATACAAATAAGACACTTGGAACTACATTTGTATTGTTATTGCTGTTATTATATTTGAAAATATGCTACATTTTATATGAAAAGACAGTGTCACCAAGGAAAGGTATTTTTTAAGAAAGCCATATTTTAGTTTTTTTCTCCATATACTTTGTTACATCAGAGTGAATCTGGTAACCACATAATCATTTTAATAAGTACAGGAAAAGCATTTGACAAAACCTAATACCTTTTCATGATAAAAATACTCAACAAATGTGGAATAGAAGACAACTTTCTTAACCTGATAAAGGACACCTACAAAAAACCTTATAGCTGCCTGACCAGGTAGTAGAGCAGTGGATAGGGTGTTGGTCTGGGATGCTGAGGACTCAGGTTCAAAATCCCGAGATTGCTGGTTTAGTGTGGGGTCGCTGGCTTGAGCATGGGATCATAGACATGACCCTATGGTCACTAGCTTGAGATCAAAGATTGCTGGCTTGAGCCCAAGGTCATTGGCTTGAGCAAGGGATCACTGGCTCAGCTGGAGCCCCCTGGTCAAGGCACGTATGAGAAGCAATCAATGAACAACTAAAAATACTGCAACTATGAGTTGATGCTTTTCATCTCTCTGTCACTGTCTCACTAAAAAACAGAACAAAATAAAACCCTACAGCTAATGTCACACATAATGGTGAAAGTCTGAAAGCTTTCCCCCAAGATCAGGAACAAAATCAGAATGGATCTTCTCATAACTTGTATTCAATATTGTACTAGAGGTTCTAGTAAAGACAATTAGGCAAGAAAATGAAAAATAAAAGATATTCAGAATGAAAAAAGGGAGTAATACTATCATCTATTTGCAGATGACATGATCTGACCTATAGAAAATCTTAAAGAATCCACACACACACACACACACACAAAAAAAAACTATCAGAGCTAATAAAAAAGTTTAGCAAGATTATAGAACAGAAGACCCATATATAGCCTGACCTGTGGTGGTGCAATGGATAAAGCATCGACCTGGAATGCTGAGGTCATGGATTCAAAACCTTAGGCTTGCCTGGTCAAAGCACATATGGGAGCTGATACTTCCTACTCCTCTCCTCTTCTCTCTCTCTCTCTCTTCTTTCTAAAAATGAATAACTAAAATCTAAAAATTCACATATAAAATCAATTGCATTTTTTACAGTAGTAATGAACAGTCTGAACATAAAATTAAGAACACAATTCTGTTAATAGGAAAATAAATTACTCAATATGTATTTTAAAAAAGTGCAAAATTTGAACATTGTAAACTACAAAACATTGTTGAAATAAATAAAAAAATTTTGGCCCTGGCTAGTTGGCTCAGTGGTAGAGCATCGGCCCACTGTGGATGTCCTGGGATCGATTCCCAGTCAGGGCACACAGGAGAAGCAACCACCTGTTTCTCCACTCCTCCCCATCCCCTTCTCTCTCTCTCTCTCTTCTCCTTCTGCAGCTATGGCTCTATTGGCTCCAATGAGTTGGCCTCAGGTGCAAAGATGGCTCCATGACCTCTACCTCAGGTGCTAAAAAAAAATTAAAAAAAGAGAGGCTCAGTAGCTGAGCTACAAGCAAAGGCTCCAAATGGGCAAACATCGCCCCCTACCCCTAGTGGGCTGGCTAATGGATCCTGGTCAGGGTACATGTGGTGGGAGTCTGTCTCTCTGCCTCTCCTCCTTTCACTAAAAAAATAAAAATAAATAAATAAAATAAAATAATTTCTGCCAAAATAAATGACAAGACATCTCATGGATTGGAAGACTTGGTATGTTAAGATGGCAATACATCCCAAATTGATCTAGAGTAACAATCTTTATCAAAATTTCAACTGCCTTTTTTTCTTTTTTGGCTGAAATGGACAAGGTGATCCTAAAATTCATGTGGAAATGCAAGAGTCCCTGCATAACCAAAACAATCCTCAAAAAGGAGAACAAATTTGAAAGACTCATACTTCCTGATTTCAAAATGTGCTACAAATCTCCAATAATGAAAAAAGTATGGTACTGGCATAAGAAAAGACATATGGATTAATGGAATAGAACTGAAAGTCCAGAAATAAATATATACATCTATGGCCAATTGATTTGACAAGGGTGCCAAGACAATTCAATGGGGAAAGAACAGTTTTATGAGCAAATGATGTTGGAAAAAATGGATCTCTACATGAAAAAAAAAAATGGATTTGGACCTTTACCCCACACAATATAAAAAAATTAACTCAAAATGGATTAGATCCTAAAATGGAAAAGCTAAAATTATAAAACTCTCAGAAAGAAACATAAGTCTGAACCTTAGTAAGGCTATAGTTTCTTAACCATGACACCAAAAGTACAAGCAACCAAAGAAAAAAATAGATAATTTGAACTTCACCAAAATGAAAATTTATATTCAAAAACACTACCACTTAAACAGAAGACAATACACAGAATGGGAGAATATATTTGCAAATCATATATCTGATAAAGGTCTAGCATTCAGGATATATAAAGAACTCTACCAACTTGACAAACAACCCAATTTTAAAAAGGGGAAAAGGTTTGATAGACATTTCTCTAAAGAAGATATGCAAATGGCCAATAAGTGCATGAACATCATTACTTATTAGGGAAATGCAAATTAAAATCCAATGAGTTTTCACTTCACACCCAAAAGAATGGCTATAATAAAAAAGATAGGCAAGCCTGACCAGGCGGTGACACAGTGGATAGAGCTTCGGACTGGGATATGGAAGACCCAGGTTCGAGATCCCGAGGTCACCAGCTTGAGTGCAGGCCCATCTGGCTTGAGCAAAAGCTCACCAGCTTGGACCCAAGGTCGCTGGCTCCAGCAAGGGGTGGCTCGGTCTGCTGAAGGCCCGCGGTCCAGGCACATGTGAGAAAGCAATCAATGAACAACTACGGTGTCACAACGACAACAAAAAACTGATGATTGATGCTTCTCACCTCTCTCCATTCCTGTCTGTCTGTCCCTATCTGTCCCTCTCTCTGTCCCTGTAAAAAAAAAACAAAGAAACAAACAAAAACAGATAGACAATAGGAAGTATTGAGGAAGCTATATAGAAACTGGAACCCTCGCACTACGCATTGCTGGAAGAACTGTAAAATAGTGTGCCCACTGGGGCAAACAGTTTGGTGGTTCCTCAAAACGTGAAACATAGAGCTACCATGTTGTAAGGTATTTTCACCGCCGAGAAAGAAGAAAATCAGCGTAGTTATTAAGTATTAACTATTAAGGCTTTATTTAGTACAGAGCCTTGCTCGGATGGGACTCACTGGCACGGGAGATGAATGCCAGGAATCTCACGCCGGGGACCGCATGGCGCCAGATTTTAAAAGGGGCCCTCCCGAGGTCATCTAGCTAATATGATGTAGTGAAATCTCACTGGCTGACGGACAGTCGCTTTTCTACCCAAGGTTTCTGGGAAGTGCAGTTTCTGCGTGCCTGGCCATGTGGGTGATCCCAGACAAAGACTGGGGCTCTGATTTCCCACCTGACCACCCCATTGCCAACCACCCTACACATGTGAGGTCCAATAATTCCACTCATAGGTATATATTCAAGAGAATTAATAATATATGTTCACACCAAAACTTGTACATGAATGTTCATAAAAACTTTTAGAATAATATAAAAACAGAAACTAATCAAATGTCCATAAACTGATTGTTGGGCAAATGAATTTGTAAAATTTGTATTTTTTTAGTTTGCTCACTTTTATTGTAGAAAAATGGTGTGGGCAACCACGTGTGTGCTTGCCCTCAGAGCAGGGCAGTTGATTGCAAATTGCAGATTGAGTTCCTACTTGGGAGGGGCCATTGTTTTGCTAATGTTTGCTGGAGGAGGGGTCTTTGTGGGCCCAGCCAGTTTTTCAGGGAGAGCTGATAGAATGCAGAGTGCTGAAGAAGCCAGTTTGGCAGAGAGAGAGAGAGAAGAAGGGGGTGCAGATGCAGAACCAGAGCTGAGGGACTTTGTGACCTCCGCTGAGACTGGTGGGACCTTTGACTGGAGGAACTGGAGAAGATTCTCATGGCTGTGGAACCAGAGATGTGTCAGGGCTTTGGGAGCCCTGAATGAAAGGGAAGTGTTTTCCCTGCCTGTTTGTTCGTCAGCTGGTGCGAAATTTGAATAAAGGAATGGCCCACCAGTTTTTGGCTCCACTGTTTCTTTACCATCTGCCTGAATCTAATGTGAACCTGCATGCCCACGATGGCAGTGGTCACTGGCCCTACACTGATGAATATATATATATATGTTGGGATATCTATATAATGGAATATTACTTAGCCATATGAAGGAATGAAATACTGATGTATGTTATAATATGGATGAAACTTGAAACATGGTGACAGAAGCCAGATACAAAGGACCACATAGTACATGATTTCATTTAAAGGAAATGTCCAGAATAAGCAAATCTATAGAGACAGGATTTCTTTTCTTTTTTTTTTTTTTTGGAGGAGGGTGATAAAAATGTTCTGAAATTAGATGGTGGTTGTTAGTTACATAACCCTATGACTATATTAAAAGCCATTGAACTGTACACTCTTTAAAAAATTGAATTTAATTTATTAGTGTGACACTAGTTAACGCAATTATATGGGTTTCAGGTGCCAAATCTACAACACATCTCTGTATACCACATTGTGTATTCACCCCTTCCCCCAAGTGAATTGTACACTTTTAAATGGTGAATTATATGATATATAAATTATAACTCAAAAAATAACATAGAATGAGTGTGGGGCAATGCGCCAGTCTCACCTGAAACGGATCCCACTAGGGAGTTCTCAGTGGGTAGTTAGCTTAGACCAACGAGAGTCCCGAGCAGCAACCAGTTGTGCAGCTGCTGGGAAAGTCAGAACAGGCATGCGCAGGAGGGGTAGGCCTAGAGCTGGCAACAAAGGAAGGTTGGTAACGGTGTGCTCTGACCTCCTCCATACAGAGCAACAGATTTCCCCACAGGCTCTCACCTTTCCCGCCCTGGCATTACTTCACTTTTTGAAGGTAAAACTCAGGACATGGGTATCTCTCTTCACCTGCAGTACCAACCAGCCATTGCAATGAGCTTACACAATTCTTCCCCTCTGTAATCACCTTCGTAATGCTAATAGATACAGAGGTTTTAAAGATTTTATTAAAAAATTTAGCTAATAAAGTTAAGTGTTGCTCAGAAAAATCATCCCTGGAGTGTTGTCATCTTCTCCTCCCCCAGAGTTTTGTCAGTATTTTGTCTTCGTGAAAGAAAGAAAGAGAGAGAGAGAGAGAGAGAGAGAGAGAGAGAGAAGGAGGGAGGGAGGGGGGAGGGAGGGAGGGAGGGAAGGAGAGAGAAAGAAAGAGAAAAAGAAGCTGAAGATTTTCCCATTTCCCAAGCAAGCCATCCCAGTGAGCACTGTCCCCCAATTTCTCCAGACTAGAAATTTCTCTTCATTGCTTTTCTGTGAATTCTAAATTTGGGAAAACAAGATCTGGAGCTAGGTCTCACCGGCTTCCCTGCTGGGTTAAGGATTACCTGTGATAGTAATAATTGTTGTCTTTGGTAACTTTGACTTGAAGAGTAACAAAAGGTATATAAATCACCCCCAAGGCTCTTAATTACTCCCATTAACAGTTGCTTTGTTATCGTGGCTGCAGAGCAGTTTCACTTTGTGAGTACACACTGTGAGTACAGCTACAAGCCTGGCTTCAAGCCAGGAGCTAAAATAAGTTATGCTAAATGGATGGCTCAATTGTTCCCCTGGACTCTCTCTAGGTTTGGGGTAAGTGGGCTTCAGTGCACAACGCTATGGGAGTCCGGGGTCTCTGCATCTTCTAGGCATTCCTTGAGGTGTTAGGCTGCCTCTCACCACAGATATGTTATTTTTCTGGTCTTTCTTAGTTTTGCTTCTAGCGTCAGTGTTTTCTTCTCCCCTCCCTCTCCTTATCCCACCCTGTGCCACTACAAATCTTTCTCCTTTTCTTCCATGCATTTTCGAACTGGCAGAAACTAGAGGTGTAAAATTTAGGAGGAAATCCCCAAAAGAAAGAAAGCCACTCAGCCAAGCCATTTGAGCTGAAAATCTGAAGATTTAGGTTACACTATACAGTCAAGTAGCAACTGTCAGTGAGGATTTTAAGAAGCTCCATGATGTGGCCCCCGCCTGCTTGCAAGACTCCACCAGATGCCATTATGGACTGTGAGTCTTTTCTTCTTATTTAATTTATTGTTATTATTTAATTTATTAATTTATTTTTAAGAGAAAGAAAGGGAGAAAGAGAGAGAAACATCAATTTGTTGTTCCACTTATTTATGCATTCATTGGTTGATTCTTGTATGTGCCTTGACTGGAGATAGAACCTGCAACCTTGGTGTATCAGGACCATGTCTAACCAACCCAGCTACCCAGCCAGGGCTGAACTGTGAGTCATTAGAGCACAGGCTTTGGGGAAAAGAGTGCCCTTTGCTTTCAATTACTAATTACTTTTGAAGTTTCTGGAGAAATGCCCCAACTGCCTTCACCAGCATTGTTTCCCATTGCTCTTATCTCTTGTTTCTGCATCCATGTTCTTAGAACTTGCAGGGAGACTTTCCACAGCATATTCCTTCTGTTGGGCAGATAAGTTTGTAAAATTTGTGTTATTTGGTTTTGCTCACCTTTATTGTTAAAAATGACGCTGTTCACACGAATGGCCATCACCCAGGTGATATGGCTAAGTATCTTCATGCTTGGGAAGGGGTTTGGTTATGCTAATGTGTGCTGGAGGAAGGGTTATCCTGACTAAAAGTTTTAAAAGGAGGAGCTAGAAGGCCATTTTGGGAGGAGACCACGTTGTGGCAGGGAAGAGAGGCCACGTGGTTACAGAGGAGATAGGCAGCCAAGATGGAGGTGTGCTGGAGGGAAACAGAGGGGAGGGCCTTTGTAAGCTCTGCTGAACTGATGGGGGCCTTTGATTCTAGGAAAACTTGGATGTGTTAGTAGCTTTATGAGTGCTGAATGAGTAGGTTTTGGTGCCTGTGTGTTTCTTTTTACTTGCCGGCCGAGTGCGAGGCTTGAAATAAAGAAAATGGCCCACCATTTTTTGGCTCCACTGTTTCATTAAGAGCTATCTGAATTATGGGAACCTGCACGGACCAGGTGGCTATGACGGCGGCCATGACTGCTGCCCGTACACCTTCATTCACACTTGAGTTCTGTCTCCCCTACTGGGTTTTAAACTTCTTGAAGGTAAACATTATACACTACATGTTTGTGGGGCAAATAAAGAAATGCATGATTATGAAGAAATATATAAGTCAAGTGAGCACAGACCATTTAGAAATAATGCACCTTTTCCAGACATCCTGATGTACCAAGGGTCTTGAAACTACTCCATACTAGGAAGTACCTCAGTGGCCTTAAAAAATTTTTTCAGTAACAATAACTATACTCTTTTTCCTTTCCCCTCCAGAAGGAGCCAAAACCTCTTTGTAGGCCCTGGCCAGTTGGCTCAGTGGTAGAACATCGACCTGGCGTGTGGAAGGCCTGGGTTTGATTAATGGTCAGGGCACACAAGAGAAGCGCCCATCTGCTTCTTTATTCTCCCCCCTCTCCTTCCTTTCTATCTCTCTCTTTCCCTCCCACAGCCAAGGCTCCATTGGAACAAAGTTGGCCTGGTGCTGAGGACGGCTCCATAGCCTCCGCCTCAGTTGCTAGAATGGCTCTGGCTGCAATGGAGCAACGCCCCAGATGGGCAGAGCATCGCCCTTTGGTGGGCATGCTGGGTGGATCCCGGTCAGGCACATGTGGGAATCTGTCTGACTGCCTCCCTGCTTCTAACTTCGGAAAAATACAAAACAAACAAACAAAAAAAACCCTCTTTGTAATTCCCTTTACATTGAATCAGCCAAACGTGAACCACAGAGTCCTCCGCCCCTTCAGGAGCCAACCACACCTCTCCCTGAGATCAAAGAGTCTCAATCTAATGCATGAAAAATAAAAGCCACATTCCATTAATGAGGGCAAAGAACGGAAAAGGAAATAAATCTCAGTCTCTCTCTCTCTCCAAGCATGTGTACACACATATACAAATGAAGTCATCAAGATCTTAATGGTGTTTATGTCTGGATAGTAAGAATTTGGATGATGTTAATTTCTCTCCTTTTTTTCTTTCTGTAATTTCTAATGTCTCTATGTTGGGCAAATGAGTTTGTAAAATTTGTATATTTTGAGTTTGCTTACTTTTATTATTATAAAATGGCACTGGTCAGCACCAGGTGTATGTGGTCTATGAAATTGCAAATTACCTTTCTGTTGGGGAAGGGTCATTGTTTTGCTAACTTTTGCTGGAGGAGGGCTCTTTGTGGGTCCAGGAAGTTTTGAAAAGAGAGATGGAGAAGAGGCAGAAAAAAGCCGAATTTGCAGAGTGAGAGAGAGAGAGAATGCAGAGTGCTAAAGAAGAAGCCAGCTTGTGCAGAGAAGTAAGAAGGTGTACGGATGGGGGACCAGACCTGAGGGGCTTTGTGAGCTCTGTTAGGACTGGTGGGGACTTTGATTCTAGGAGAAACTGGAGAAGATTCTCCTGGTTGTGGAACTAGAGAATGTGTCAGTGGCTTTGGGAACCCTGAGTGAAAGGGAAGTGTTTTCTCTGCCTGTTTACTTGTCGGCCAGTGTGAGACTTTAATAAAGGAATGGCCCACCATTTTTTGGCTACACTGTTTCTTTACCATCTACCCAAATTCAATGAGAACCTGTGTGTGAATGGCATGATGGTGGCAGCCACTGGCCATACATCTACAGTGAATATTATAACCATTGCAATTAGAAAAACAGTTAACAGGTGGTGGTGCAGTGGATAGAGCATTGGACTGGGACACAGAGGACCCAGGTTCTAAACCTCAAGGTATCCAGCTTGAGTGTAGGCTCATCTGGCTTAAGCACAGGCCCACCAGCTTAAATGTGGGGTTGCTGGCTTGAGTGTGGGATCATAGACACAAACCCATGGTCACTGGCTTGAAGCCCAAGGTCACTAGCGGGCTTGAGCCCAAGGTCACTGGCTTGAGCAAGGGATCACTTGTTCTGTAGCTCCCTGTTCAAGGCACATATGAGAAAGCAGTCAATGAACAGCAAAGGTGCTGCAAGGAAGAATTGATGCTTCTCATCTCTCCCTTCCTGTCTGGCTGTCCCTATCTATCTGTATGACCAGAGGCTGCTGCCATTGTGGCCATGCAGGTTCCCACTGAATTCGGGTAAATGGTAAAGAAATAGTAGAGCCAAAAAATGGTGGAGCATTCCTTTATTCAAGTCTCACACCAGCCGATGAGCAAACACACAGAGCTCCCAAAGCCCTGACACATTCTTCGGTTGCACATCTAGGAGAATCTCCTCTGGTTTCTCCTAGAATCAAAGGCCCAACCAGTCTTAGCGGAGCTCGCAAAGCCCCTCAGCTCTGGTTCCCATCTGCACACCTTCTCTTTCCCTGCCAACATGGCTTCTCTTTCAGCTCTCTGTATTCTCTCCCCTTCTTCTGCTCCTCTCTGCAAAAATGACTTCTTTCTGCCTCTTCTCCTTTTGTTCTCTCTTTACAAAACTTCAGGTGCAAAAACCTCTCCTTCATTAGCAAAACAATGGCCCTTCCCAAGCAGGAAGGTAATCTGCAATTTCACAGACCACATATACTTGGCGCTGCCCAGCCCCCAGTGCAAACTATAAGCGAGCAAACATAAAAATCACATTTTACAAACTTATTCGACCAACACTATCCCTCTCTCTGACTCTTTCTCTGTCTCTGTCAAAAAAAAAAAAGAAAGAAAGTTAGCAAGAAAGAGTTCTATAGGAAGAAAATAAAGCCTCTTTAAATAAAAATCTTCACTGAAGCCATAAGCCTAGTTTGCACAGGACAGTTTTAATTTTGAATACCGGATTTCACTGATTCCAAAGTACATGCTTGTCATCTGTGTTGTGACAGTGTAGGTGAGATCCTCTTTCATAAACTTAATTTACCTAGAAACAGACACCCTAGGGAGGGACTATGAGGTCCTGCCACAGCAGGGGTGGGATTCAGTCGGTTAGCACCATTTGGCAGAACCAATACCTGATTTTTTGTTGAGTTCAGTGAACCGGTTGTTAAAATGGTACTTGTAATCAGGGTTCTCTCTAAGGTGGGTACCTGGGCAGCTGCCCAGTGTGGAAATCACAAATTTACATTCCTTACTCTTTTTTTAATGTTCATCTGCACAACAGGGTACTCTAAACACCCATAGTAATGTTCACTCTGTCCCCAAATAATGAAACCAATAGGAAGCTAGGATAAAAGTGAAGAAAATTGCAAGTGAGGACGCCAATCAAGAAGCAATATGGAAATATCTTAAATAACAGTTGTATTGTTTTTTGTCAGGTATTTTAAAATATTTTTTTATTAATATTTTAAAACTCTGTCTTATAATCTAGTTCTGTGTACTTCTTTTATTGTTCTTATTTAAGTATTAAATACATGAAATAATAAACTACTTTTTGGTATATCACTTTTTATACTTAAAACGGTCATCATTAGGCCAGAGAACCAGTTGTTAAATTATTTGGATCCTCCCCCTGTGCCACAGTCCCTGCTTCTGTAGGTCATTTGCACATCAGCTGCTGTAGGCCTGCTGCAGCTCCAGGTGCCCGGTGGGCACTGAAAGCACACTCTTCCACAGCCAGTATTGACATACAGCATTGAAGTGAACAGGACTCATGATCCTACCTCCATTAGCATCACCAGCACCACCACCAATATTTATGGAACTCTTGCTGTTTGCCAGGAATAACATCAAATGCCTGCATTGTCTCACTCAACCTCATGACAACCCTGAGGTAGGAATTATTACTGTTTTCCATTTGACAGAGAAGGAGGCAGAAACTTAGAAAGGTTATCATCAGAGAAAAAGTTCACTTCACCATATTCAACTTTAACACAGCTCATGTGAGAAAGACGTAGACAATTGAGTTAAGAATTTAATCTGTGGAAACAAACTCTGAAAATACACAGCAATAAAATGGCAGGTTGCAAGGGGGGAGGGGAGTGCCACCAAGCTAAAGTTAGTCAAAATATGTAGGTGCCTCTGCAGCCCAGAAATGAGAACCTAGCAGACTGACAAGGAACAGAAAGACCACAGGAAAAAAAAAATGTTTGCACTTAATGTTAGTATTACCAAAATGCATAACTCAGTTGGAACTCTGGACTGCCTCTGTTCACACTGAATAAAGACTGGTCCCAGGCTCAGTCATAATGATCTTGAGTTAGCCTGCTGTCTTAATTATTCAATAGTTATTTTCCTAATAATGTAATTATTATTTTTAAAGGGATAACATATCTGAGATCTCTTGTATTCTTTTACAGCTTTTATCTTTGTTGTTGTATGGTTTTATTTCACTGCTAAGGCTCAGGTAAAGTGGTAATTCAGTTTAAATGCTGTATGTTACAGGTTTACAATATATGGTCTCAGACTTATTTTGAAATTTGTCTTTAAGTGTTACTGACACAAAATGACATCCTAGAGTTTGGTTCTCTGGATGTAAAACGACAAAGCTTCCTGTGGCTCGATAATTTATCAAACTTAACTCTGCTACAAAACATGTGGAAAGGGAAATAAGACTTGGAATATTTTTCTTAGCTGTAGAATAGGAAAACCAGAGAAGGCTGTAAAAATCTAGAGAGAATAATATTATGATCAGAAAAATGTCAATGTTTCAAATTTAAAAGAAAAGTGACAGCCACAGACTGGGAGATAATTTTTGCAAAAGACACATTTGATAAAGACTGTTATCCAAATATCCAAAGAATTCTTTTTTTAAAAAACTTCTTTATATTTTATTCATTTTAGAGAGGAAACACAGAGTGAGAGAGAGAGAAAGAGAGAAAGGGGGGAGGAGCTGGAAGCATCAACTCCCATATGTGCCTTGACCAGACCAGTGCAGGGTTTTGAATTGGCGACCTCAGTGTTCCCAGGTCGACGCTTTATCCACTGCGCCACCACAGGTCAGGCCCAAAGAATTCTTAAAACTCAACAATAAGGAAACAAACAAGCTGATTTAAAAACGTGCTGAAGACCTTCCCACCAGCAGATTCCTCACCAAAGAAGATAAACAGGTGGCAAGGAAGCATATGAAGATGCTCCATATCATCAGAGAAATACAAATTAAAATAATTAGATTCCACTATGCACCTGTTACTATGACCCAAACCCAGAACTCTGGCAATACCAAGTGCTGACAAGGACGTGAAGCAACAGAATTCTCATTGCTGATGGTAATGCGAAATGGTAAAGCCATTCTGGATCTTTGGAAGACAGTTTGGTGGTTTCTTACAAACTAAACTTCCTTTTTACCATGCCACCCTGCAATCATGCTCCTTGGTATTTGCCCAAAGGAATTGAAAACATATAGCTTCACAGAAACCTATACATGGATGTTTATAACAGCTCTATTCAAAATTGTTTCAATAGGTAAATGGTAACTAAATTGTGGTACATTCAGACAATAAAATATTATTCAGCACTGAAAATAGATGCGTTATCAAGCCATGAAAAGACATGGAAGGAACACAAAATACATATTAATAAGTGAAAGAGCCTGACCAGGTGGTGGCGCAGTGGACAGAGCGTCGGACTGGGATGTGGAAGACCCAGGTTCGAGACCCCGAGCTCACCAGCTTGAGTGCGGGCCCATCTGGCTTGAGAGAGGGCCCGTCAGCTTGGACCCAAGCTCGCTGGCTCCAGCAGGGGGTTGCTTGGTCTGCTGAAGGCCCGCGGTCAAGGCACATGTGAGAAAGCAATTAATGAACAACTAAGGTGTTGCGACGGCAATGAAAAACTAATGATTGATGCTTCTCACCTCTCTCCATTCCTCTCTGTCTGTCCCTATCTATCCCTCTCTCTGACTCTCTCTCTATCCCTGTAAAAAAAATAAATAAATAAGTGAAAGAAACCAATCAAAAAGGCTACACTGCATGATTTCAACTATATGACATTCTGGAAAAGGCAAAACTGTGGAGATATTAAAAACATCAGTGGTTGTCAGGGCATAGAAGAGATGAATAGGCTGAGTACAGAGGGTTTTTGGGACAGTGAAACTACTCTCTATGATACTATAATGGTGGATACATATCATTGTATATTTGTCAAAACCTATAGAGTGTATAGGTTCATTGATTGTGGTGGTGCTGGGGTAGCTGCTTGTATGGGGACAGCATATAGGAAGCCTCTGTACTTTATGCTCAATTTTGCTATGAGCCTGAAGCTGCTCTAAAAAATAAAGTCCATTTTTAAAAAGTGTGTGTGTGTGGGAGTCATCATCATCATCTTCTTTTTTTTACAAGACTAATTTTGGAGGCGAAATTGTGATGAAGTTTGTCCTGGGCATGTCCCAGGCTCTACTCTGAGTCCTATTTCCAATGCAGAGTAGGGGGCTTCTCCACCCTGTGCTAAGTGTGTTATTTAAAGCTCTGGAATAGTGATGAACCAGTCCCTGCCTTCATCAAGTTTAACATTCAAAGTAGAAGGGGGGCAACCAATGAGTAATTATAACGAGTACACAAATAGTTATTGAATTGTAATGAGAGCCCTCAAACCAAGTCAATAGAGTCAGGGACTGCTTCCCTGAAGAAGAAAATTTAATCTTCAACTTTAAGGTTAGTTGGGAGTTAGACAGGGCAAGAGATATTCTCAGGTTGCGGTGGGGGGGGGGGGCTGATGGTGGGAGAGGGGGCACAGGAAACACTTATGAAGGCTTTCAGGGAAGAGGGTCTTGGGGCTTGAGGAAGAAACGGAGAGGCCCAGATGACCACAGCCCGAGGAGCCTGAGAAGGGAGAAGAGATGCAGCTGGAGAGGCAGACAGGAAATAGATTGTATATAAGCCAACCTAACAGCAAGGCCCAACTACCCAAGATCTTAAACAGAAGAATCATGGTGCCTTATCTCTCATTTTCTTTCCAGAACCTGGTTCAGTGCTTAAAATCTCAGGGGTGGCTCAATACACATTTGAGAAAGGAAAGATGGAAGGAAAACCAAAAACGACATGGCAAACTCATTCACTCAATATCCTCAAGTATGTGTTATGTAATGAACAGAATTCTAGTTGTCAATTGTCTGACATTGGCAAGGCACCCACTCAAATAATTCCTTTTCTGGATGAAATTATCATTGCTACCATCACCATCATCTGTTATTTAAAGATGCATTTTTTCTACAATAATAACACAACATATGTTATTAGAAAATTTTATTGTAATTTCTTTTCTTGTTACATTTAAATGTCTTTATTTATTTATATGATAAATAATGCCCCCTATTAAAAGACAATGACTCTAGTCTTTCCATTGTCAAGCTTAGTTACAAAATTCACGTGTTTCTTTTTTATATCATATGTTAACGTGATATTGGATGCAGAATGCAAAAATCAATTTTAATAGGCATTATTAAGTAATGTCACACATATGCAGAACCTTAGAAAAATTGTTTAAAGTAGTGATGAATGTTACATGTGGACACATGAATATTCTGTATACACCAGTGAACTTAACAAAAGATATGTTTTCACTGATTTCTGATAACCAGCTTGCTTTCTGTGAATCTTTACACAATTCCAAATCTTCTAGCTCCTGGAGAAGGATTTTCTCTTTTTGAATTTCCTCCAACTGAATTTTTTCTATCTGTTTTCCAGTCACTGCTTGTTCTTTCAGTTGTTCAATTGCTTTCAGTTTCTTGTTCAGTTCTTGGTTTTTTAAAAATTTTTTGTCCACCTCAGGGTCTCTGGAAGTTGAGTGAGAGACATTATTTCATGCTGAGCTCTGTGAGGCCGGAGTAGATGTCAAGTCTAGACTCTTGTCACTTCTTGCTTTGCCGCTTTCTTGGCTTCCTGTCTCCTTTGATTTTTAAGGGCTATTTTGATGATGGCTTATCGTTTCCTGGTTGTGGTTTCAAATTCTGAGGTGGTGTCTCCTGGTGCAGTCTGGAATTGGTGATGGCTTTATTTCTTAAAGCCAGGGGTCTGTAAGCTGGTGCGGCTTTAGGTTCTTCCCTGGCTGCATCACTTGGAACTGCTTGGTCAGTTATTGTTTTTGCTGGAAATAGTCCATCTAAAAATGGCTGCCAGAAAACCTGCCGTAATTCTGCACTTGATGGCACATCATACTTGTGTAAGACAGAGCCAGTACAATGCCAGATCTTGTACCCATGATTAACATGTAACCTGGGAGCACACGTGGCTGTGAAAATATGCTCACCATCTGGGCACCAAGCAGAATATGAAGAATCAGAGGCCACTGGTTTAGAAATAAGTTTAATGTTTTTAACATCCCACACTTCCATTTGTCCTTCCACAGTCCCAAATCCAGCTAGTACTAATTTATATCCATGGGGTGCTATGGGAGGCTGCATTACAAGGACCAGTTCCAAAGTCAAATACAGGATCACATTTCAAGTTGAAAATTGTCGCTTGGGCAGGCATAGAACCATAACCAGCACAAAACTCCGGAGAACTAGAATTCCAAACTGCATTATAAATGGGGCCACTTCTTTGTAACTGCACTACAGCAGCTTCTCCATGTGTTCCAATGTAGTACAGCATCTGTTCCCCATGTAGGAAGCTCCTAATTTGACAACAGCTGTACTAGCTTTTTTTTCCATAGCATTGTAACCTCACCGGCCTTAATGAAACTTTTATTGGTTAAAGCTGCATGATGTCCATCAAAGTTGGGGTATTGTGTTGATATAATCGAACAAATGAAGGTGCACCCTTACTACCTGCAACATAAGCCGCCACCTTGTACTGTTGGGGTCCAGGTGATAACACAAAATCATTCATTTGTTGCAAATACAATTTACTTGCCATTGTATTGAAATTGTTATTTTCAAAGAATGAACTTCATTGTTAACATTTTGGGCACAAATAGTTTCTTTTTTAAAACTGAAAAATTCATTGGGTGACACTGGTTAACAGAATTATACAGATTTCAGTTGGGCACAAATAGTTTCATCTTCTAACCAGGGTGGACAACAATTTTGCATCTTTTTCTGGATGAGAGACGTTAAGCATGTCTCAGTTTGCACATCATAAAGTTGTAGGCTGGAAATCTCAGTTGTGCCATCTTTAGAAATAATGTAAGGCTGCCATGTTGCCAGGCAGTGCTTTCTGGTGAGAATTCAAGGCAAACTGCCTTTGGGTGGTAGGAGTGCCATAGTCCCTTGTTAGTGACATTGTTAATGTTTCTTTTTCCTCCTTTGCCCCAGCCAAACAGGTTCCATCCTAATTAAAGGAATAGACTTTGCAATTTTTCCCAGATTCACTTGCAAACACTGTGCTTTCTATAAAATATGGGGGTCCATTCACCATGTACAGTCCTTCTGACCCTCATACTGTTAGAAGCAGCACGGATGTCACCATCTTGTCCCTGAAAGAGTTATTGTAATTTCAAATCACAACGTTATTGTCTCATTTTTTGTGTTTCTAAGATTTGAGGGCCAGTAACTTTCCGAGTGTGCTGTATCTGAAAATTTATTTGTATCTCCTGATGAGACATATAAAACTCAACAGCAACTTTACTACTAATGATGAGAGGTATTGTTTTTTATTTGTAGTCATTGCTCTTTAATGACCTATATAGTTTTAGTACTTTTCCTAGCCTAGACAAAGGAATATTGATTTCCTCTTTTTCTTCCTTCCTAGTGAAATCTTCTTGCTGTGGGAATGACTCAGCTAACCTGGCTGTTTTGGCATTTCCCTCCATGGTTCAGTTAGAATTCTGCATTAGCATATAGAAATTTTAAGAATGAAGCGTTCTCCTTGTTGGTAATGCTATCCCAAAGGTAATTAATTTTGTTCAGAGACTAAGAGAAGTCCCTCCTGCTGTTTGTAATGTCCTCTCCTGACATAGAGGAAATATGGTCAGGTCTTGTTTCTTTTTTCTTCTTTTTCTTTTTCTTAAGTGAGAAGTGGGGAGGCAGAGAGACAGACTCCCTCATGTGCCCCAACTGGGATCCAACCAGCAAGCCCCCTATGGGTTGATGATTTGCCTATCTGGGGCCATTGCTCCATTGTTCAGCAACTGAGCTATTTTAGCACCTGAGGTAAGGCCATGGAGCTATCCTCAGTGCCTGGGGCCAACTTGCTCTAACCAGGCATGGCTTTGGTAGGAAAAGAGAGAGCTATAGAGGAAGAAAGAGGAAGGGGGAGAGAGGCAGATGGTCATTTCTTCTGTGTGCCCTGACTGGGAATCGAACCCAGGACATCCATACATCAGGCCAATGCTCTACTACTAAGCCAACTGGCCAGAGCCTAAGATCTCATTTAAGTGAGGAGAAAATGTCTCTTCAAGTTAAGAGAACAAAGAGGAAGGTGGAAGAAGTAGACATACAAATTAAGCAAAGGTGAGACAGTTAGAACACATATATTTCTTAGGCACATATGGAAAAGGAGAAAAGGAAGCAGGCCAGCAAACTGACTAGGCCTTGGACAGCTCTCACTAAAAGTGCTCAGGTTTCCCGGCAGTGCTGAGCTGGGTTCCCCACCAGACTATGGCCAGCATTTCCTCTTGTCTTCCTGGAACTGAGGAGTTGTTAGCCCTATGGTAGATGATTAGAAAATGTGTGTTGAGCCTGACCAGGTGGTGGCTCAGTGAATAGAGCATCAGACTGGGATGTGGAGGACCCAGATTTGAAACCTCACAGTTACTGGCTTGAGCGACCTCATCCAGTTTGAGCTACCTCATCTAGCTTGAGCATGGGCTCACCAGCTTGATTGTGGGGTCACTGGCTTGAGCATGAGATCATAGACATAACCCTATGGTCACTGGCTTGAGCTCAAAGGTTGCTGGCTTGAAGCCCAAGGTCACTGGCTTGACAAGCAAGGGGTCACTCGCTGTGCTGTAGCCCCTCCCCCCCCCAGTCAAGGCGCATATGAGAAAGCAATCAATGAACAACTAAGGAGACTAAGGAGCCTCTCATCTCTCTCCCTTCCTGTCTGTCTGTCCCTATCAGTCTCTCTCTGTGTCTCTGTCACAAAAAAGAAAAAAAGAAAATGTGTGTTGAATGGAATGGGTGGGAGAAAGGATGAGTGTATTAATGGGTAAAGAAATAAAACAAAACAAATGCATTTTGGCTGTTATATATTGAAGTGGGATCAAATAACCTGCATCTTGAAATTAGTTGAGCATCATGCTAAGGTACAGTCAGCAGGGCTGGTCAGGATGCACCACAACTTGTGTGTATGTGGGCTGAAATGAGAATGTAGAGGGAGTTGGGAGTGTCCTGTAGATACTTTAGGTCAAGAATCACAAACCACTTCCAGTAAGCCAGTCACTGGTTCTTGTAAATGAAGTTGTATTAGATCATAGACATGCCCACTCCTTTACATGTTGTTTATGGCTACTTTTGACTATAATGGCAGAGCTGAGTAGTTGCACCAGAGACGGAAAGAACTTAAACCTAAAATGTTTACTATTTGTGTCTTTACACACCTGCTTTAGGTCAAAGGCAGAAAAGGATAAATCTGAGAAGATCTAAGTAGGCTGGATCTGGAGCTATGGAGGTTTCCAGAGAATAATAAGTACGACACTGAACCTCAGACACACAAAGTGTTAGAATTAGAAGGGACCCCAGAATTTACTTTAGGAGAAAGTATTTTGGCTAAGCAAGGGAAACTTGTTCAAGGTCCCATGGTCAGCTGGTGGAAGCTCAAAGACTAGCAGAGACAAGGTAAATCACCAGGGGTGTACTGTCCAGATACTGCTCAGAAGTGTAGGGTGAGTCAGTTCCCTGACTGGCAGAGACAGAATGCCTGAGATTACCTTACATCTTGGATTTCAGGGACACATACTCTTTAATCTTTTTTAAGAGAAAGGAAACATCTAGGTGAAGAAGGAAATAGATGACTTCTTTAATTCCTTTTTTTGCCTTTTGTATTTATGACTGATTTTCTCATCAAATATGTGAGGGCCAATGTGACCCAAGTCAAAGTGAACTTTGCAAGAAACCTCATGGAGCAGCAGTCAATTGATAATGCCTACTCCCAAGGCAATTCCAAAACTTAACATTCTGGGGGAGTAAACAAAGACAAATGCCTGCCAGGCTTGGAGCCCCTCCAACATGGCACACTTGAAGGAAAACAACATCTATTCAAAAACTCCAGAGAAGCTCCAAGTTCTGAAAAGTTAGATAAATCCCAGAAGTACAGGAAGGCTTCACTAGTCATGGTTAGAAAAGCATTATGATTTGTTTGGGCAATGATGCTTGGGAGGCTGTAAACCCACCGAGCATCATTGCCTAAGCAAATCATCTTTTTGCCACCAAACTTTTAGGCCAAGAACAAGTTCACTGAAGAATTGAATTGGATTGTTTTCCTGTAGCATAAAGGGTCAGCCTCCATCCTCAGTAAAATGGTGGCCATGGAAAAGAAGGAGGAGCTCATGAGCCGGTTCCTCATTCTGGAGGTAAGGAAACCAAGACCCAGAGAGACACACTGATTGCTGTGAGTCATAAAGCAGGGGCAGCTTTGGAACCCATGCCCTTTTCCAACACACCACACATGAGAAGACTTACCATAGTGCTTAGCATATAGCGAACACTTAATAAGTGTTTGCAGAGTGAGTGGGTAAATGACTGAATAAATTCGACAACTGCACTCTCTGAATGCTTTAAATGTTCTGTGCACAGTTTTAGACTCTGGGGATACAGTGTTGAATAAGACTGACAAGGTTTGTGAGCTCATAGAACTCGCATGTGTGTGTTTGTGTGCATGTGAGTGAGAAAGAGAGAGAGAGAAATCTCAGTAGGTAATAGTAGAGCAGTAGGGGTGGTGTATGTAATTATATGGTAGATGAGGTGTAGAGGGATAATTATAAAATCAAAACAATCTCTACCTTCCTGATGGCATCTTTTCTGTGGCTCCCAGTGGCCATTCAGCTCAGGGTGGCAATGCTGGTTCCCTTCCAAAAGTCTGTATGGGTTTATGGAGCTTCTGGCTTTCCTGGTCTACCAGGTTCACCTGCTGGGGCTTCTTAGCTCCACCTTTAGGGATGATCAAGTGGGAGCAAGTATATTACATCCCAGATCACTCTTAGTTCAGAGCAGCTCTCCGTTATTGTGCCAGAAACTGTACTAAGTACTTATCATCTATTGTCATGGCTTTTCACCTCTGGGATTTGAGGGAGGCCCAATCAATAGGACTCTTCCCTATGTATGAATTCTAAACCAGTTGAGATAAGCAAATGAGTTAGGCAGGTAGAGATCAAAATGTTAGCTTTATTAAAGATAAACGTTAAAGAATACAGGGTAGGTGTGAGGCAACAATTAGCTTCTACACACTACACTCTGAAATTAGATTTTAAACAGAGGTTCAGCAGATGGACAGATGTAAGCAAACCTGAAATAGAGACTCTGGTGGTGCTGTAATGCACGTTTATAAAGTCTATCTAATTATAAGATATTATCACTAAAATAGAAACTGCACAATGGCCGCTTTATTCAGTGCAGGCGTTATACTTGATTATTATTAAGGCTGCTACATTAGAATGAACTATACATATTCCCTTCAATCTACATGTAGCCACTATTTGCTATACAGCAACCCCCCAGAAAAGTGAAAGAGATTTTATTGTATTTTCATCTTTTATACTGTACTTAGGGGCTCCATATGCAAGATACATGTGAGAGGCATAGCCACCGTGTACCACACTTGGGCATTTTAAGCCATTTACATCAGATTTTCCTGTTACAGTAGCTGCAGGCACGTAAAATGTTTATTACTGTTATATTGCCATTGCTTTCATTCTACATGTACCTGCTGCTGAGCATCTGGTCTGGTGTTGAAAGAATGGGAGCACATTGATGTTTTCTCTGGAACTCTAGTATTCTTACTTTAACCAGTTACTGGCTCTTTTCTGGTCATTCCCAGAGGATAGACAGAGTAGTAACCTTGGTATCAGCTCAACAAAAAGAAGTCATAGCAAAGACTGCTTTTGCTTTAAACAAATAAACAATCAAACAAACAAAAACAGCTCTTCTCAATACCCCAGTAATCAAGAGAGAGAAGTTCATGCGGTTTTTTCCCAGGTTAACTAAAGAGGTGGTCATTGTACCCCACGTCGGTACATTTCTGCCCAGCCCTAGCTCCTACATACATCAGCAGCCCCATTTTTGGTGAGTTAATTGCTAGCCATTTGCCCGATGCCCAACCCCTCACTGTCTTCAGAGATCTTAAGCTCAGGAGACAACTCTGTACATTAGGTTAAACAACAAAACAAAAGTTAAATAAAATAATGGGAAATATCATATATCAATATTTAGTATATTGGAAAGCTGCCCAGACTTAGACTGAGTTGGGTGGGAGAACTGGCTATCACTTACTTACCAGCCTTGGTCACATCATTTGAATGTTTTGTGTTGCATTGTAAAATGTAGGCAGTATATGTGGTGGTTAAAAGGTTGGGCCTTGGAGTCAACCAAACATGTATATGAACCTCAACTCTACCATTTATAAAGCACTATGACTTTGTGTGACTTTCAAAACTATTCTATGCCTCTAATTCTTCATTCCCCTGTAGAGGGTGATGATGAGAATTAAATAGGATGCTCATAAAGGTCTCAGCAGATGCCTAGCCCACTGTAAGTGCTCCATAAGAAGCAGCTATCATTATTATTAAGTAAAAAACAAAACAAAACAGTGAAACCACTGGTAAACTACTATGATTATATAATCAATTGTCAAATGATGGGTGCTAATGATTGGTAATTTCGGAGTTGAGGGGCAAGAGTGATCTCTATAGGAAGGTATATACGGAGCTTAGCTTTGAAGATGGCCTGGAGCTGGATGAACAGTTGCTGGATGAAGAGGACATGAAAAGCAGGAGAATGGCTTACTCAAGGTCAAGGAAGCAGAAATGTATGTGGAATAATTTATGAACTGTAAATACAGCAGCTTTTTGGACCAAAAGATTCACATAGGGTGGAAGGAGGAGAGAAATGGGTAGCAGAAAATTGGATTGAGAAGGAATACCTGGAACTTGTAAAAGCCCTTTCAGAGTCATGATTATGGAAAATCCCAAGGCAGTAGTATACAGTTGAAGGTGTTTGAGAAGTGAGAAGACATGATGAAAGAAAGATCATTCTAGTAATAATGGACAAGATGGAATGCATATCTTGGAGGTTCTTTTTTCTATTTTATCAGTGAACAAGACTAAATGTTGATGACATTCAGGGACCTAAGAATGATTTGTAAAAAATTAACTTTCTCAGTTATTGTCTATAACTTAGTAAATCATTAAATACTACTATAGCTAATAGGTGTATAACTCTTTACAATTAATGTAATATTAAATAGCCCATAAATAGTGGTCATAAAAGAATAAAATCCTAAGATGCTCTAACCATGAGGAGCTGTTCAATTGGGCCACAAAAAATAACTTAGTACCAACTTTGGGGTAGTGGGTTAGGATCTTTTGAAGTAGTGTTTTACTCTAGAAAGTTTTCCTTTCTGACAAATTTAGTGAATAGTAAATTGGAAATGGCAGGAATTAGAATTACAGAAGACAACTGATAAAGATTTAAACTCAGAAGTTGGAAAAATTATGGATAACTTAAAAATTCTCTAAAATAACACTAAAGATCCAGACTCAGGAGTTGACATTTTCAAATCTGACCTTGATAGGACAGAAAAAAGAATTAGAAGATGAGTATGTAACCACGTTGACAAAGTGATCTGAGCAGGATCATTTTCTACTGAGGAGTGATTGGAGTCAAAACCAGAACTCAGAATGCATATTGTTTGGAGATAATATTGATGATAGCAATAGCTATTGTTATTGAACAATAAGCTAGGGTCATGCCAGAAGCATTTAGTCTTATTGCACTTTTGTAACAACCTATTATCCGCCTCTTACTGATTAGGAAATTGAGGTTTAGTGTGACTTGATCACTAAACCAAAGTCACACAATTAATAAACTTAGGACTGAGCTGAAATTGAAAGACAACTCTGTCTGGCCTCCAAACTCAACATGGCGTATTGGTAGGAGGATGAGATTCAGAATAATTAAAGACTTGCATCTTGAAACTTGACTCTACTGCTTACTAACTTTGAACACATTTCTGGTCTTAATTTTCCCATCTGTAAAGTGAGGATAATAATACCAATCTTTTGTGATTATTGAGAAGAACAGTATATGTAAAAATGTGATTTGAAAATACCTATGTGATGCTGTTATATTTTTGTAAGTATTTAATAAGCATTTGCTACTAGCATCAAATCCAAATTTATTGGGGTACCCGGAGAATTGCTTCAATTCCCTGCTTTGCTTTGGTTGTGGAGACTTGGCTGATGGTCATCAATGATGGAATGAATGTGACTGGTATTACCATCAATTGCTTTCTTTTTCCTTGTAATTCATTCAAGACAATCATAGCAGCAGTAAGGGCTTGCTAGGTAAAAGGAGATGTGTCCACCAATCAAACACAAAGCACCAGTAACAAGTTGGAGTCCTTGTGTCTAATGATAATGAATAATGTCATAAAGTTATTTGTCTTAAATAACATTTCTGTGCCTTTTGGCCTTTTTTTTTCTGATTTAGAATTAAGTCAACTAAGGTATATCAGTCAGCCATCATGTGCTAGACTAGGCAATACTCCCTGAGTAAGCCATGATCCCTGCCTTCAGGGATCATACATGTGAGTCAGACATGCATATAAGTAATCACAATATGGTATGAACACTTTACAATAGAAGTATGAACAAATAATCATCATAGCAGAAAGAGGTATGACTGACCAGCTTTGCCATGAGCAGCAGGGAAGTTTTATAGAGGGGGTGACACCTGAAAGGACCTTAATGTAAGAATAGGCCTTCACAAGATAATTGAGGGAGAAGGGCACAGCAGACAGAGAAAGCAGCGTGGGAAAGACAGAGGAAAGAGAGTGGGAGTAGATAGCACATTTAGAGCGTGAGGATTACTTTAGTATGTTGTATGACAGGAACTGTTTCAAGATGAGGCTGGAAAGGTAAGTTAGGACCAAATTATGGTGTGCCATTTTGAGTATTTGGGGCCCTAGATAATGCATCATGTAACCCCAGCACCTATAAGTAAATCCTCAAAAATATTTGTTGAAAGAAAAAACTATGGTCAGTTATAGTAACTGAAATGGTTTTACATTTATCCAACTAGCCCAACTCTCTCACTTAGACTTTGAAAGAGAGAAAATGTATAAGGAAAAAGAAGTGTCATTGAGAAAGAAAGAGAAAGGCGAGCAAAGTGAAGGGAGAAGGTATAGATAGATGACGATGCAGAATAAAGCCACCAAGAAGTAATGGCATGGGACATGTTACCGAACCTCTGGGTTTGAAATCTTGCCTTGCCGGTTACCATCTGTGAAAACTTGGGCTGCCTGCCTTTCAGTTTCCATATCAGTAAATGGAAGTGACAGATAGTAATTTTTACTAAACTATAGTGTGAAGGATCAAACTAGGTTTCTATGAAAGTGCTTTAGAAATGACAAAAATTACGCCTATTTTGGGCAACCCTGAGGTTATCCAAGTGAAGTTAAGGGTCTCCGAGTGAAAGAAGGTGAGGTGCAGAATCACATGCAGAGTAGAGACATGGAACCTGACAGCCCGGGGTGACTGATTCCAGTTTTCACGAGCAGCGAGAGCCTTGCTAATACTGGCAAATGATTGCCATTTCCCTTGTCAGACAGTGACAGGAGTTAGTTGACCTGAAAATTCACTAATAGTTCCATTAGAGAGGCCTTGGAAGTAGCCATCTTTTTACTCATCCTGGTCAATTAACAATGAATTAATGCCAGACGTATTTTCAATTTATCTGAATGCTGATTTCCCCCCCATTTGGCTAAAAATATCCCTTCAGAGAGGAACAGTTAGCCAGGAAATATTCTGCTTTTCTTCCCAAGACTGCTCTGGAGCATTTCTGAACCAATATCAGCTCTAGGCATTGATGAGATAGCAGGTCAAACCCTGAATTTGACATAGGAGACCCAGTTAAAGTACCAGCCTCCCCACACATTAGCTGTATGCTGTTGAACAAATGACAAACTTTCTGAAGCTCCATGTTTTCACATATAAATTAGAGGGGTAGTAAAGATAAATGCTAAAGTTTCTGTCAGTAATAACATGCTATGATAACATTTTTTAAAATTTTTTATTTAGAAAATTAAATTTAACAGGGTGACATTGATCAATAAAGAACACAGGTTTCAGGTAAATGTTTCTATAGCATTTGAGCTGTTGATTATGTTGTGTGCCCATCACCCAAAGTCAAATCATTTTCCGTCACCTTATATTTATCCCTCTTTACTCCCTTACCCCACCCCTTCCCATACACCCGCTTCCCCCAGTAACCTCTTCACTTTTATCTATGTCCACGAGTATCAGTTTTATATCCCACCTATGTGTGAAATCATACACTTCCTAGCTTTTTTCTGATTTACTTATTTCACACAGGTCCAGCCATGCTGTCATAAATGGCACTATGTCATCATTTCTTATGGCTGAGTAGTATTCCATTGTATATATGTACCACACCTTCTTTATCCAATCCTGCTATTGAGAGACACCTTGGTTGTTTCCATGTCTTGGCCACTGTGAATAATGCTGCGATGAACATGGGGGTGCATGTGTCTTTACGTACCAATGTTTTTTAGTTTTGGGGGTAGCTATGAGAACATTTTAAGTGGTTTCAGGCATGTTGGAATGGCAGACTGGACTTGGGGATGGGGAGAACACTGGATTTCTTCTATTACTTTTTGAACTAGTTCAGTGGTTCACAACCAAAGAAGGTGGATGGGGGATGGGTGGATTGGAATATGCCCCTGCTGGACATTTGGTGATCTCTAGAGACATTTTTGGTTGTCCCCACCAGGGGTATAGGCCAGGGAGACTGCCATACATATGACAATACACAAGCCAAATTCTCCCCACAACAAAAAACTATCCAGCCCAAAATCTCAGCAAGGAGACTGACAAAATCTGCTCTAGTATACACGTATTGGATAGTTTTGGCCAAGTCATAGCTTTTGCTGCTGTTGTTGATATCAGTGCCTTCATTTGTAAAATAGGGATGATTATAACACCTGCCTCTTTTTATCATCTCACAAAGTTGACATCCAAATTAGGCAACATACCAAAGGTGCCTTGAAATTCAATGTGCTTCCAAATGGAGGGATATTATCCTCATTATTAATCCACTTTTGCTGCTCCACAAGCCACTTCCTGGGAGTCTATCCTCTTATTCTTCTCATGGATGTGGGCTCTAAGATGCTTCTCCAGTTTGTGGCAACAACTTCAATATTTGACCCTGTTAAATTAATTAAACAAGGAGGCCATCAGCCTGAGGTGGCTCTAATGCTGTGGCAGCCTATGTAAACCAATCAAAATCTAAGCTTGTAAATATCTCAAGGTTATGAAATTAAAACCTAAGGACAACCAATCATAAGCAGCCAACTAGGCTTTAAACTATAGCCAATCAGTAATGTCCTTTGCTTCTCCCTTTTCTCTATAAAAGACACTCGTAGGTGTTGTTATTGGAGTGCTTCTAACCACTTCCAGTTTGGTGCTGACTGATTTGAATTTACTTTTGCTCATATAAACTACTAAAATTTTTAATGTGTCTCAATTTAACTTTTAACAGACTCTAGGAGTTATGAACCTTGCCCCCAAACTCAAATAGGCAAGTAATGTCTTCTAAGTTTTGATATTAAATGGCATTTCTATTACAAGATCACCTCTGGCAGGGATCAAACTCTTCATCTTGGACTTTGTGTGGTTTCCCCTCACATTTCCCTGAGGTTGTATTCTTGTTCCAAAGGTTCAGGTAAGAGCAAGGCCCTGGGGCTGGGGAAGGAACTATGATATGTATGCTCAGTAGTCACTTCTCTAAACTAGCATTCCCTGGAATGTGTTTCTATGTTCTAGATTATGTATATTATGATTTTACAACTGTGTTAGGATAGGTAAGTGACTTAGGCTAGGGTGTGTTTCTACATACACTGAAATTCGGGTTACATCACTGTCATAGGAATGGAACTATATCATAACCCGAGGACCCCATGTACATGCAATGGATTTATTCAGCATTGAAAAGGAAGGAAATTTTGACACATGCCACAACATGGTTGAAAGCTGATGGACAAACATTATATGAGTTCGCTTATATATGGTACCTGGACTAGTCAAATTCATAGAGATACAAAGTACACTAGAGGTTGCCAGGAGCTGAGCGGGAGAGGGCAGGGGATGTTCGTGTTTAATGGGCACACCGCTTCAGTTGAAGAAGATGAAAAGGTTCTGGAGATGAATGGTGATGATAGCTGCACAACAGTATGCATGAACTTAATGCCACAAACTTAAAAATGGTTAAAGTGTTAAATTTTATGTTCTGTATATTTTACCACGAGTAAAACAAAAAATTTTTTCTTTTGCAGCTAACCATATTTTACAATCTAGTTGAATGAGGAAATGGTACCACAGGAAAGAAAGAATGTGAAACAAAAAGTAGAGTTAATGTGTGAAAAATAGAACAATTCAGTTAATTTGTAAAAATATTATGCCACCCTGACCTATCAAATAGATTATTCTCCCTTTTCTTCTCCTTAGAAAAGCAAATCATCTCCATAGTGAAGAATCTGATTGTCAAAGAGGAAGAGAAGTCATCCTGGGCAGTCAGTCAAGATTGTTTCATTGGAAGCTTACTGCATCTTTATTCCAACCCTCCAGTCTAAATTTGGATTCCTGGCCAAACAGTTACATTTTCTCTCTCTCTCTCTCTCTCTCTCTCTCTCTCGTACTCTCTCTCTCTGTATCCCTGCCCCACCTCCTTCCTTCTCTTTTTTAAGATTTTCCTAATTAGGAACAACCAATAATGGTCACCATCTTTCCAGTATTTGAGTACATCATTAATAGAGTAATATGCATGGGTTCCGGATAATTTAACAAATGGTGTTGGGACAATTGGTTTAAAAATTCAGTTTGATTCACTGTACATCTTGTACTAAAATAAATTCCAGATGGATCAAAGATTGTTTTTAATGATTCATAAAAGTTGTAGAAGAAACCTGAGAGGATTTGTTTTTATATATCTTGCAGTAGGAAGGACTAAGTATGATATAAAATTCAGAAGCCATAAAAAAAAACTTTGATAAATTTAAACTCATAACAGCTTTTAAAAAATCCTTTGTTACAAAAACTACTTAAACAAAATCAAAAAAGCAAATAAACCGGGAAAACATTCTTGCCTTACATAATGCAATCAAAGGGCTAATTTTCTTAATATATAAAGTGTTTCCAGAAAACTATAAAGAAAAGACGAAATAGTAAAAATGAGCAAATGATACAGACAGCTAGTTTAATGAAGGGAAAATGAAGGGCTCATAAATATGTGAAAAGGGGTTCAGCTTAATTATAATAAAAGAAATACAAATGGAAGCTATATGTGAGATTGACAAAAGACAAAGATTTGGATAAAACATTGGCTTGTTAAGAATGTAGGGACAATGATGTATCACCTCATACCTGTCAGAATAGCTATCAGCAATAAATCCACAAAGAAAATGTGGTGGTAAGAATGCGGAGAAAAGGGAACCCTTCTGCACTGCTGGTGGGAATGCAGACTGGCATAACCACTGTGGAAAACAGTATGGAGTTTCCTCAAAAAATTAAAAATGAAACTTTTTATGACCCAACAATTCTACTTCTGGGGAGTAAACCAAAAAAACCCAAAACGCAAATTCAAAAATATATAAGCATCTCTATGTTCACTGCAGCATTATTTACAATAGCCAAGATATAGAAGCAACCTAAATGTCCATCAACAGCAGAGTGGATTAAAAAAGTGATGGTACATATATACAATGGAATATTACCCATGAAAAAGAATGAGCTCTTACCATTTGTGACAACATGGATGCTCAGTGAAATAAGTCAGAGAAAGACAAGTACCATATGATTTCACTCATATGTGGAATCTAAAGAACAAAATAAACAAAACTGAAACAGACTCATAGACACAGAGAGTAAACTAGTAGTTGCCAGAGGGGAGGAGGGTTGGGGGACTGGATGAAAGAGGTGAAGGGATTAAGAAGTACAAATTGGTAGTCACAGAATAGTCATGGGGATGTAATGTAAAGTATAGGGAATATAATCAATAATATTGTGACATCTATGTATGGGCCAGGTGGGTACTGAAAATATGGGGGAGGGGAATCGCTTTGTAAAGTCTATGACTGTCTAACCACTATGCTGTACCAATACAAAATAATATGGAAAGTAAACTGTAATTGAAAAGGAAAAGAAATGTGGGAAAATAGTCACTTTCTCTTTTGAACTTTATTTTTTTAATTAAAAGAAACAATCTTCAAAGATTGTTGGAGGGAATACAATCTTTATTGACGAAAATTTTAAATTTATTCTCTGACCCAGCAATTTTGCTTCTGGAATTTTTTGTACTTTTTGAATCTTGTACCTGTATTGTCCATTAAACAGCCATAGAAACAGCAGCTCCAGCCCCTACACCATGGGCTTCATCTGGGCCTCCTATCTGCCCACAGCCACTATGCTGTCTGCTTGGGAGTTGAGTTTCAAACTCACATTTGCAGCTATCTCCTAGTATCTGGCATTCCTTTCTTTCTAGAAAGCCCAGCTTTATGTTTACCTTGTTGCTGGCAAACAGTATCTAGAATATTATGAGAGCAGGACCAGTCTCCAGCAAAGACCTTCCAACCGTGATGGGATGTGATGTGATTATACACAGGAGGGTGGAGTTAGGATCAGGGGTGGGAAAGAAAACCCAGAGGGGTCACCTTCTATCAGTCAACTCCCCTCATTGGTCTCAGTCTTTTTATTTGTAAAATCAGTTTAGATTACATTATGTCCAAGGTACCGCAGTAGTTCTAGGACTCTATGAATAACTTAACCTAGTAAAGGCAATAGAGAATACTGGTTAAAGGCACATTCTGTGAAGCCAGATCATAGGGGTTTAAATCTTAGCCTTACTACTTATGAGCTGTGTCCTTAGGCTAAATTTAAGCTTTGTGCCTCACTTTCCTCCCCTATACAATGGAAATGGTAATAATATAAATTGTCTTATAAGAATATTGGGAAAGTGAAATGAGTTACTATGTTTAAAACAATGAGAAAAGTTCTGACATATGTTAAACACTACCAAGTGCTGCCTATTATTATTATTATTATTATTGAATTTTAGAAGACTCAAGGGATCATGAGAGGTCTGGCCTGAGTAAACTAAGCCTGAAAAGAGGATGACTCCCTGCTACCCCTCGAAACTATTCTAACTGCAGACAGGTTTCACTTTCAAATGAAGCATAAACAGAAAAGGATCTGCAGGTCTCATTCTACCTATGACAGTTTCAATCAATCAATACATTATTTTTAAATACTTACTTTAATACTTCAGGGCCTGCAGAGGATTATGCCGCCTGGTCTTCACTCATGAATTGTTAACATCAAGATTGAGAGGACGAGTGTCTGATGGAGGAGGCAACTGAAAGAAGAAAGGGAGAGATTTTCACATATTGAGTCATACTGTGTGTTGTGTTAAATCTGCAACGATGTTCTCTCATTTAATTGGAGAGCAACATAAACTAACACTATATTGATTTCTAAATTGTGTCAAGCAGCTTGCAAGTGCAGAAGAAATTCTGAGATAAGACAGCCAGAGAGACTGATAAGGGTGTTTGTAAACTCTCCTGTGAATCAACTTGGACTGCTTGTTAAATATACGTAGTCTCAGGCCCCAATCTAAACCCACTGAAGCTGAATCTCCAGGGGTGAAAGTCCTGAGAAGCTATATGTTTAAGACAGTTTCAGACAATACTTGTCACCAGAGAAATTGTAGAAACTCTGGATTAGAGGACAGCTTAAAGGGTAGAGAGAAGAGAGTTCTATTTTCCACAGCTAAGAGTTTTCCCTCACCTGTCACCAAAATAAAAGTGAGTGAACGGGGTAGGAGCCAGCAGCAGGATCTCTGCTAGTTTCTCTCGTTGCCCGCTTGGGGGCACAGTGGACCTTGACCTAGGAGATTACACTTCCAAATGCTTTTCCCCCTTGAAAACCACTCAAGGAGGACTGAAGTGTGTGTCTTGAACCACTGGCTCCATACCTAAGTACAAGGATCGCCTGATATTTTTAAAAACCTCTTTGAGCTGTGTTCTCACTCACCGTGACGTCAGCAGAACCCCAAGACTGAATTATAGCTTTGCATTCAATCAAGAATCATGCATTATTCTCTTTGTTATCCATCATTGCTTCCCCACTGCTCCGAAGACAGAGTGACAGCAATACACACAATGGGCAAGCACCTCAGGTGCTTTAAACCTATCAATAATAAGCATTGTTCTCGGAAAGATTTGGCTCTGTGGAAAAAGCAGAATGGAGCAGCCTTTCCAAAGACCAGCGGAGGCTTTGAAATGGTTTCCCATTAAATGTGCAAATTCTGAAGCCACAGAATTCAGTTACCACTTCATTTATGGCCCAGGGATTTAGGTTGGACTGAATTAATAATATATTCATATTAAATACAAAATGATTATTGGATGCCCTGCTTCTCACATTTAATTGCATACAAACACTAAAATTCAATCTATACGTTAAAATTCAATCTATGTGAAATTAATGAGTTGTGGTAAGTCAGGTGTATGTGTTTAATCAGAAAATCATACTTAGAGTGCTTGAAGGCATATTAATTGAAGTTTATCAAGAGGGCAGTAGATATTTAGATATAAACACAAATGCAAAATATAGCAGCACTTGTGCCTGTAATTATCTATCACCATTGCTTTGCACATTCTAGTGTGTTTAAATAAAAATGAAATGTAAATCATGCCTGGGCCATTTTAGTCATTAAAAACATTTGCAATAGATATTTTATTTTTCCTTTTAAACTAGATTGAGTTATTTGATTAAATACAGAGAATATGCACTTGCAGTTGCGTTGATGAATGGAGGCACTAGTAATTGGCATACAGTGCTTCCCTTGATATTATTAGCTACAATTTTCTGAAGTTAGAATTGATATAAAATATTTCTAACCAGCTTGATTCTTTGAGTAAATACTTAAAGAAAACAAGCTTCTGACACAATGGCCCCATAAATGCTATCATAATAAGACATACTTACAAATCAAATATCACAATAACCAACTTGGTACCGTTAGACTTCTATGCCCAGAGTTAACCACTGGGGAAATGCAATAGCCTTAGTAGATACCTGTGGCATTTTCGTGTTTCACTAAATCTGCTGATCCTATTAACTCACTGGCTGGGCAAATGTTGGTCTGTCTGTCTCAAATATGGGGATTGAAATTCTCTTTTTTATTTCCTTAGCTGTGTAACTACCATTTATATCTCTCAGTCATCTAGATATCTTGCCTTCTTTTTTCCTTTTCTTTTTTCTTTTTTAGGTGAGAGGAGGGGAGAGAGTGAGGCAGACTCCCGCATGCGCCCTCACCAGGATCCACCCAGAAACCCTGTCTGGGATTAATGCTTGAGGACCGAGCTATTTTTAGTACCTGAGACTGACCAATGAGCTATCCTCAGCGCCTGGGGCCACACTCAAACCCACTGAGCCACTAGTTGTGGGATGTGAAGAGGGAGAGAAAGAGGAAAGAGAGGGGTAGAGAAGCAGATCGTCGCTTCTTCTGTGTGTCCTGACCATGAATCAAACTCGGGTCATCCATATGCCATGCAGATGCTCTATTCACTGACCTACCTGCCAGAGCTTGCCTTCTTTCATAATTAAGAATCCTTGTCCATACCCACCTGACATGAAGCCTAAAATAAGGCTCAGTGAAAAACTTGGCAATTTCCAAATATCTTTTTGAAGGTTAAATACTCGGAAGTTTAGCTGCATTTTTACACAGTCACTGGACGTAGGGCAGAGCGTGGACGAGGCTATAGTCCATTCGGCACCTTCCTATGATGCCGCACAGGGAATGTGTGCAGGGTGGCTCTCAGCTCTCAACACATGGGGGCCGTAACCAGCTGCCAGTGTTCACTCTTTCTCAGGAACGCCTCTGAGCCCTGGACACCCATCATCTCATTTAATCCTCATAACTACTCTGTGAAGTGAAAATTATTTCCTTGTTTAACAAATAAGGAGACTGAGGCACAGAGCAGTTATATAATTTGTTCAGAATTCAGATATAGGAAAAAACTAAAATGAGAAAATGACAGAGTTGGTATTTGTACCCAGGGCCACTGGATTCCAAACACACTTTGTATTGTGCTGGACTTCTTTCTTTATGAATTCTCACGCAGTATAGCTTTCTATAGCCATACATTTATTTTAAATCATAGAATTGGCCATGAGGTCCTTGGTAGCCATATTTTTGAAATCCATTTCCAAGGGGAGAATCAGAAGGTGTGAGAAAAAATCAGAAGGTAATTTTTATTTATAACAGGGACCTAGAGAGTAGAGCTCATGCTTTTCGTTAGCATCTAAGTTTTTACCCTATTTGCATATATATTATCACATACATTATGTTTATTAAATTTTGCTTGCACAGCTTGCTTTCAGAAATGTAAATCTTTGCCTAGTAGTGTTATGCAGTGGTTATGAGCATAGGCTCTCAAGGCTGTTTAATTCAAAAGCAAATTTCTCCATTTGTTGTTCAACTTGAGCAATGCAAGTTGCCAAGCTTTTGTTAAGTCTCAGTATCTTCATCTGTGAAATGGGTATGATGATGAGGATAGTGGTGGTGGTAGCTATCTGTGGATTAAATGAGATAGTGCATAGCAAGTGCCTGGCACCTCGTAAAAACTTGAAAGCATTAGCTACTGTTATTTGCATAAGCATCAGGCTCTAACACAAGACTAAGCTAAGAAGGCTCACTAACCATGGGATCCCATTCGCTTTTCTCTTTCTGGTTAATTGGGAAAATAATCAAGATTCTTAAATCCAAAAAGAATCATCTCCCAGGATTAAAGCCAAATAAAGTCCCAGTGAACTGGAAGCAGACAGATCATCTCAGCTCCACCTTCAGCCCTACTATTAGCTGTGTAACTTTGGGCAAGTCTCATCTGACCATTAGTTTCTTCTTGTCTAAGACATGGGGAAATCAACTTGCCCCTGAGTTTCCTGCCAGTGTTAACATGCTGCAATACCCAGGCAATCATGAGTGAGCTAACTTCCAAGAGCTTTTAATTTCCATGCCCCATCAAAACACCACCACCTAACCCAAGAAGCCAAGAGCTCAGGCTATTCCTAAACTTCGTACTTGAATGACCAGAGCAGCTACTAACACCCCTAGTTGAGCCCTACACCTCCTTAATCTGAAATCCTCATTAGCTCCAACGGCAGGCCATCTATAACCTCACGCCCATAATGGGAGTTAATTTCTGTTGGGATCAGATGGTCTTCCCCCTGGAAATTTTTATTCATATTTCTTTCCTGTTTTGTGATTCTCAATCGGAGTTTTCGAATAACAGATCATTTCTTTTTGTCTAACTTTAATCTGGTCCTGCTTGACAAGCCCCATCCTTTTCATTGAAGGGTAAGACCACTTAAAGGAAGGCCAATAAGCCCTTGCACTGCTCGGCCGGCTGGGGTGATTTGTCACCCGGTGCAGTGGTGGTCACACCAATGGATTTATCTCAAGGTAAATGGAGATGCTGAGACCCGGGACCTGGAGCTTTGATTAAGGCGCCCTTTTTGTAGTGTTGATAGATGTTGCTTGTGTTTATCTATTTGAAATGCCACTAAATCTGTGAATACAATGGAAAAAGAGAGTACTTTGCTGCTGAAAACATATTAGTGATTTATGTTTCGGTAAGAAGCACAATAAAGAGACAGAGGCTATTAAGAGCGGCTATTTTCATGAGAAATAGTTCTGCTTTAAAACATTATTAACCCCACCTTGATAAAGACTCACATACATGCATAATCATGTTTACTTACCCCTTTAGTTCAGAGCGATATGCATTTGAAGCACACATTGTCTAAATATTAATGTTAGTCAGCAGAATATTTACAGCAAAAGACACCTCGCCCAGGACTGTTCTGCATGTAAATTTCCTTCTTTCAAGATAGGGACACATAATAAACTTATCTAGGAAGCTTTGGAGTTTCTATGGCCTTCATATTGTTTCAAGCACTCTCAAGTCCTACTCACCATCATTTGCTGTAATCTCCAGCCCCCCCCCCCCGCCCCAGCATTGTAGTAGAAATAACCTGTAGGGTGACACATAAAGATTATAATGCATGGATATAACTTATAACATGAATCAATGTCATCAAGACGCACCCATTTAAATGAATAGGGTCAGATGAGAGTGCTGTATCACCCTGACTTGTGTGACAGTTACAAATGCATCACCTCGTATGCATAATAGGAGTGTACAAACCAGAAGAGATTTGTAAACTTGGTTCATTTCAAGCAGAACTGACCCAAAGGAATAGAAACAAGAGAAAAGGCAACTGGGTTGGAGCTGTCGGGAAATAAGTGATTCTGTGTTTTGCGGTTTCGCAGAACCCCAAGGAGGATTCCGTGTCCTCCAGCTGCACCAGGGGAACTGAGAACAGACCAGAGCGGGCTCAGCAGGCTGGCTGTTTATTCACTGCATTCACTTTTCAAGGTAGAGTTGAAGGATAATAATGTGGGGGAGGGGGCGAGGCACAGGGAACGTGGAGGGGGGGGAAGAGTTTGAAGTGTGTAATTCTTTCCAAGCAGGTCTGGGTGGGGGTTGATGGGGGTGGGGGAGTAAAAACAGGCGACTTGGGCCTGGCAGAGTTAACAGTGTTCAGAGTGCAATTAAGTGTTTGGAAGGTTCTGTGCTGTGAGCTCTGATTTATTGATACGTTCTGGGAATGTCTCTGCAGCGAAGTGCACAGTGGTGGTGGCGGATGGCAGAGGGTGGGGGTAGAGGATGGGGTGGGGGCAGGAGGGGGGAGGCGGGGGCTCCCCTGGAGCTGGGTCTGGGTCTTGGCACCAGTGTCGAGCGCAGCGCTTAGCACAGGCCACACCTGCACCTCATTTGCTTCTGAGCAGCGCCATGACCTGCCTGCTGATGGGACGCCTTCGCTTTCATCCTCAGGATTATGACAAATTATTAATTGCCACCATTAGCCGCAGCAACCTGCCCGAGATCTCTGCTGCTCTCTGGAGGTGAGAAACTGCGCATCTGAATGCGGAGGGAAGAGGCACTGAGCAGCGCGGGCAAACCGAACAACAATCTGCCCAAAAGGGATTGTGAGATGGTAAATAATTTATTAGAAAACATTTTTCTTTGTCCTTCCCACAGACCCACAAATCCTCCCCAAGCGCTCTTTACCAGCCTTGCAGATAATGTACTTACACATCTCAGAGCCTGCTAAATAGACTGAAGAGGCCATTGGGTTCACCCTCCACACTTGCGACTGCCAGGCCCGCGCAGACCTAACGCAGACTCTGCCAAGGGCCTGCTGGTGGAGGCGAGGTAATTAGCCACGTTTGCAGAGGCAGATAGGAAAAGCTGATGGATGGCTGCCCCACCTCCTTCCCGGCTCCTGCCTCGCGTATATAACAGGTATTCCTGCACACATGCTTTATATTTACACATAACCCTACAATTTCATTCCTTACTGCAAGTATTCATTGAGTTTCTACTACCATAGGAAGGTGCTCTGTCCCTGGAACCTTCTGGACAAAGGCAAGGCCACATCAGCTCTATGCCATGCATACGTTCCTTTTGACAGATGGAAAGGTGAGTTTACTTTTCTGAGGATGCAAAGAGGGAAGACACAGGCCTTGCCCTTGGAGCTTGAAGCATGTGTTTATGCCAAAGATGCAGGCTAAAATATTCTGGGCTCTCTATTCACAGAGATCTGCATGAGCAGGAGTCATATCTCCTCCAGGGTTTTGGAATAACACCCACTTGGAATCCCACCAAGCATGTGTGACATGAGTATCTTCTAGGTCAAGGCTTCTATGATGTCATGCTCTTTTCCTCTTTCAAGTCTTAGAATCTCTAAAATGGTGCTCTGCGACCTGTCTTTCTAGGGTCTTGGTGGATTAATTCAGTCACTCAACAAAGCTTTAGTAAGTGCTTACTATGTGCTGTGCCTCATTCTATGTTCCCTGCCATCTTGGAGGACTGCTTACATTCTGCAGAGCCAGTATCAGGCCTGCAGGTGACAGATGAGTATCTTAACTATGCAGGAATCAAACAAAAAGAAACAACAGGATTGGCGGTCTCCGTGGATGAATCTGAATGTGTTTTAACGACAATCATGACTGGTGTGTTGATCCTCCAGCAGCAACTGACAGCCCCAGTCTGATGGGTAAATTGTTATCAAATATAGGAACATGCACACACACACACACACACACACACACACACACACACACACACACCACATTGGAGACTAACATGTCATGTAAGCCAGAAGACCCCTTACTCCATTTGTCTATTTGACCAACATATTTTGGTTACCTTCAGTAGTCACGTCCCATGGTCGAGGCTAACTACCTCATATCTACCAGTCCCTATTCTCTAGGGTCTCACAGACCAGTGTGAAAGATGGTCTGGTGTGTAAAAAATTATAGTTATGTGTGGCCAGTATACCAGCTGAGGAAGGTATCATGTGTTTTAAAAGAAGAGAAGAGGAAACAACTAGTTCAGGCTTAGAAAGCTGGAGGAGGGAGTTTCCTCAGGGCAGTAATGGTGCTGGTTGGGTATTGAAGGATGAGTGGGCCTCACGAGGAAGGAGAATGCCAGAGAAAGGAAAATGAAAGAAAGTGGCATGTGCCCAGGGGTTGGATATTAAAGAAACACTATCAGTTAACTGGAATTATTCATCCATCTACCCATCCATTCATCCATTCATTTAAGAAGACATGGAAGCCTACCATGCTGAATGTTTGTATCTCCCTAAAATTCATATGTTGGAGCCCTAAACCCATGTGGGGCTGTATGAAGAGTAAGGAAGTAATAAAGGTTAAATGAGGTCATAGGGGAGCACTCCCAAGAGGCACTGGGGAGTGCTCTCTCCCCATGTTCACACATAGTAGAAAGGCTGTGTGATGACATCATGAGAAGACAGCCATCTGCAAACCAAGAAGAGAGCTCTCACCAGAGCAGATCATGCCAGCACCTTGGTCTTGGACTTCTATCTCCTAGAACTGTGAGAAAACTAATTTCCATTGTTGAAGTCACCCAGTCTATAGTACTGTGTTATTGTAGCCCATGATGACTAACACATATGCTTCTCTCACTGTGCCAGGCCCAGTAATCAAAGATAAATACGGGTACTCAATGCCCTCAAAAGCTCGGGGCCATGGGAAAGAGACTGGCCGATAGACAAACAATGGCCAATTACAACGGTGGATTATGTAATTACCTACTTGAAATAATCATGATTTATTTTATTACGTGAACAGATTTCTTTTTAAATTTTAATTTAATGAGAGGAGAGGAGGCAGAGACAGATTTCTACATGTGCCCTGATGGGGATCCACCTGGCAAGCCTACTAGGGTGCAATACTCTGTTTATCTGGGACTCTTGCTCTATTGCAACCAGAGCCGTTTCTTTAGCACCTGAGGTGGAAGCCATGGAGACATCCCCAACTTCCTCCCCTGGGGCCAACTCACTCCAGTTGAGCCATCGCTGTAGGAAGGGAGGAGAAGAAAGAGAGGAGCAAGAGTGAAAAGGGTGGAGAAGCAGATGGCCACTTCCGTGTGCCCTGACTGGGAATTGAACCCAGGGTATCCACATGCTGGGCCGATGCTCTATCACTGAGCCAACCGGCCAGGGCCTACGTGAACAATTTTATCTGTTCTTAATAAAGCATATTTGAGTATGGTTAAAGGATTTGATGGGAAGCAATTAATGCTATTTGCCAATATTTCAATTTCTTCTCATTTGAGGCAAATGCCACACTCACTTGAATTCAACTGGATCTATGTTATTTGCTTTTAAAAATAAATTGTGAGCAAAAGTGACAGGTGTCTCTTATAGGTAGGAGACTTTAGGAACTAGTGATTTGCCAAATCTTCTACATAACTAGCAACCATCTATATTGCAGGTGTGGGAGGCTCTGTCCGCTCAGATCTCTGCCTGAAACAATCAGGAGCAGAAGACCTGTGAAGAACAGACAGCATGAGTAAGAAATGAACCTTTATTGTTTTATGCCACTGAGATTTGGGGTTTATTTGTCATTGCCACACAATCTAGCCCAGTAAGACTAATAAAGAAAAAAAAGAAGAAGTTACATTCTGTCTCTGGTAGACATTCTGGGATTTTGTTTTTTCCACTTGTAGCCCTCCAAGTAATATACTATAAAGGAGTCAAGAGATTCAACTTTCAGTCTCTGCTTGGGCATTGCATTTATCCACCATCAAATTATACTATACATTAGTGGATTTCCTCATAAGCAGTAAGAAGTTAGCATTTTACTTGCTCATCTACCCTTTTCAGTGTTACATCCTTTATTCCCCATATAATAGCAAAGAAGCCCCTATGAAAAGTTTTGTCCTTTAGAGACTCAAATTACAGAAGGGTATGTAACACCACACTTTCTAGTCTTCTAGAGGATTTTGCCCTTCAGGTGCTATTCGTGGGCCCAAGAGCAGAGGGCTTTGGAATTACATGTCTGGTTTTAAATCCTAGCTCTACCACGTACAGACTACGTGGCCTTGAACAAGTTGCAGAATCATTTTTAGCCTCAATTTCATTGTCTATAAAATGTGAATAATATTAGTACCTACCTCTTGGGGATGTTTTGTGAATTAAATGAGATATTGTACACAAAGTTCAATAAATACTAATCCTTATTATTGCTGGTGTGACCATTATTTTCTACCATCAAGATAGGCTTAAAACCAAGTGGGAAAAATCCCTATCAGGAAGCCATGACTGTTCTTGGAGAGTTTATTCAAGGATCAGCAGGAAGGCAAGGGTTTATAGTGAAGGATCTTCCAGCTCGTGTCCAAGGTTTGTGATTCTCCTGCAGCACAGAGCTTCTTAAAGGAGATTAAAACATCTTCTCAGAAAGGTTCTAGTCCAATGGGAGTCCTGCCAAGAGAGGACCCCAATTAGAACAGGTGTGAATGTAGATATGCTGCGATCACCAGGTCTGGGAACTAGCTTTCTTCTATGGCTTCTCTTTGGGATATTTAGCAATTCACTTTGGAGAAAGATTATCTCCTTTTTTTTTTTTTTTACAGGGACAGAGAGAGAGTCGGAGAGAGGGATAGATAGGGACAGACAGACAGGAACAGAGAGAGATGAGAAGCATCAATCATCAGTTTTTCATTGCGACACCCTACTTGTTCATTGATTGCTTTCTCATATGTGCTTTGACCGTGGGCCTTCAGCAGACCAAGTAACCCCTTGCTCAAGCCAGCAACCTTGGGTCCAAGCTGGCTAGCTTTCTCTCAAGCCAGATGGGCCTGTGCTCAAGCTGGCGACCTCGAGGTCTCGAACCTGAGTCTTCTGCATCCCAGTCCGACGCTCTATTCACTGTGCCACCGCCTGGTCAGGCAATTATCCCCTTTTTGAAAGTAACCTAACCACCTGTCAAAACTGGACTTGTGAGCCTGTCCTGTGGTGGCGCAGTGGATAAAGTGTCGACCTGGAATGCTGAGGTCGCCGGTTTAAAACCCTGGGATTACCTGGTCAAGGCACATATGGGAATTGAAGCTTCCTGCTCCTCCCCCCTTCTCTCTCTCTCTCTCTCTCTCTCTCCCCCTTTCCTCTAAAATGAATAAATAAAAATAATTAAAAAAAAAAACTGGACCTGTGAGAGGAATCAAGAGGCTAACCCTTGGCAGTCTAGCCAGACTCTCATTTGGGTAATTACAATGACAGTGACTATTTCCTTCAACAGGAACTTGGCTTCCAATCCCAATTGTCTTCTGAGGCTCTGAGGATGCCACTGAAAGAGCTTCTGGGATCTGCCCAAGACAACCGAAGACGTAGGAAGGCTGACTGACATAGAAGGTCTTTGGTGACTTTTTGTAATTGTGGAAATGCCTTTCTATTTGAAGAAAAGTTCCAAACAAGAAAAAAGAAGATTTTGCTCTAATTAACTTCTGCCAGTAATATAGACTATTCTTTAATATTGGGCTAAAAAATTACTTGATAAACTTCTAATAGTATTTACCAAGTGCTAGGCCATGTGCTGTGGACCACATGATGCAATGGTCATAAACCCTTGCCTTTCTCTACAAGAAGCTCTTAGTCATTCTGTCATCAACTACGCACTCATGTTGCACACTTACTGACACCCATTATATGCCAGGAACTGTGTTGTACTGGGTATACAATGGTGAACATAAAAGAAAGCTCCCTGTCCTTGTGGAGCTTAGAGTTTAGTGGCAAATTTTTACTATGTCCCCCCCCCAAAATATTCAATAGTGAATCGTTTTTATGTCAGCAAAGGAAAACAATGAGGACACCAGCAAGGACATGTGGTGGGTGTCAGGGAGCAACACAGAGACAAAAAACACAATGCCATAGAGGAGGCATGTGTACAAAGGGCTTTCAGAACACAGATGTCAGTGTGCTGGTCCAGCCTGACTGCAGGCCCAGACTGTGCGTGGGGAGATGCACACGCAGGAACCCCGGTGCACAGGAAGGAAGGAAACCAGCATATATGCACTACAGAAGTATTTTTGCAGAATATAAACCATTAAGGATCTAAAAGCCTGACTTAGTAAAAATTTCGTCTTATATGTTTCTGTAACTGTATAGATACCGAAGAGTCGTTTTTCAGATCATTTATTCTACAAATATAAAACTGTTTTATAATATGACACTTAGCATTGAAGCAAGCAATTAACATACCTTGCCTCTTCCAGGAGGCACACTCTGACTGCTCCTCACCGCCCACCTACACACTCCCACGAGTCTTCTGTGATTCCTCTCTGTATTCCATGACCGCCTGTGGATGCCTTTACTGGAGCATTTTCCACACGTTGTCATCACTGGGCTGTCTTGTCTTTCTCATCATCTAGACTGGGAACATCTAGAAGGTAGAGACTGTCTAAATTGTCTCTATATGCCCAGGGCCCAGCTGTCTTAGTTTGGGTTTTCCCAAAAGCAGACTCTAAAACAAACATTCAAGTGCAAGTAGCTTATTTGGGAGATGGTCCCAGAGAACAGCAGGAGGAGAGTGAGGAGAGGAATAGCAGAGGGAAAGAAGCTAATAAGAAATGTGTCCTCAAGCAAGTTATTATTGCTCTGGGAGCTTGAGTGGTTGTGTAGAAAATGCCCCAGCATTGTCCCACTCAGGGCTGAGGCACTGGGACATTTATCCACCAACTCCCACCTGTTGTTGGTTGAGGGCTGCTCCCAGGGGCGTGAGCTCTGCAGCATTTCTGGCTTGCTCCCCTCACAGGTCAGGCACGTTTCCGTGCAGGGGAAAGCCCTCCTGCAGAGTTGCAGGGACTTGCTGTGAGCCGCCTAAGATCCTGGAGATGAGTGCCAGGGGCTGCGGTTGGGGCACCAACAACGTCTACTGGACTAGCTCAGCGGCTGGCACCCAGGGTTTGCTGGGGAGGCTCCAAAGGCTTAACAATAAGACAGCCAAGCAGCACACATTATTAAGGAACCAAACAGTTTAGTGTGGGCTCCATGTGACCTCCTGTTTTTGACATGGTGTGAAGCAAACAAACTATTAGTTTTGGAGGTAGCCTTGAGTACATTTGGGGGGGGGGGATAATGTTTGTTTCTGCAACACTTTGAACAGAATTGCTGGGAAGAGCAGTGTGATTTTTCACCTCTCTTCTCTCCTTAGCCCAACTCACATGTAACCAAATCCCGGGTTAGTGGGGTGATTCCACCTGCGTTTGTTTTCTCATCTGCAGGCCAGGGAGGAAGGGGAGCGGGGCTCATTTACCAACTCCTGCTAATATGTTGTTACTTTCTGAAAGGATGTGAGTTATAGCAGATGCTGCTTATGAACAATATTTAAGAGCAATGCATCCAACTAGCTTGTAAACTTACACACTCATAGACAGATGAGGCCGCTACATCTGATCTTCCAGAGAGAGGACAGCCAGCCTCCTTGAACTTCCCACGTATTTCTGGAAGTCCCTCTGGTTGCCCTTCCTGTTTAAAAGTGACAGTGATGAAACTAATCCTGGACTTCACCTGAACTGGAACTTCGTGAAGCAGGTTTACATTAAGAGCCCCATGCAAGGCTTTAACCCATAACAATGAACTTAATAATACACCTTATAACTTCATGAAATATGACTCCAGAAACATAACAGTAATTTCTGCATGTTCCAATGTATTCATTCCTGAGACTACCCTAAGGGCAGCATAGTGTGGTGGATAAGAATAGAGTTTCTCACACCAGACTCCCTAGGTTGTGTGCCTCAGTTTCCTCATGGAAAAAATAGGGATGGAAATAGTTCCCATCTCATAGGGTTGTAATGATGATTACAGAGTTAATGCACATAAAACTCTTAGAACAATGTCTTTGAAGAGTTCCCAGCTCTATATGAGACACCAAGTGACTGAAGGATGGATTCATTAAACAAATATTTATAGAGCACCAACTCCATGTCTGAGAGTACCACAGTGAACAAAATAAAGCTGGTGCCAGCCCTCACAGATTTGGCATTACACCTGGGGGCACGGAGGGTGATGGTGGACAAAGCCCCCAGCTGATGGGGTTAGGGTCAGAGAAGGCTTTCTGGAAATGAGGTATGCTGAGCTCGGGGACTGCTGGGAGTCAGGCAGAGACCATTCCAGGCGAGAATGGCATGTGCCACGTCCTGGAAGTGAGAGGCGGCACTGTAACAGAGACAGAGGGGTTGCTGTGACCGTGGTATGGAGGGGAGGGATACTGAAGGGCGGCCTGTGGGGGAAGGCGAGGAGGTTGGTCAAGGAGGGCCAGTTAGCTCTGTTAAAGTGCTTCTCTCTGTCCTTGGAACAAACAGGTAGGAGGGAGGAAGTAAATATACCATATTTGACTTCTTTCCACTCTTTTGACACTTCTCCCATGTGGCCTTACATTGCCAGGTCTTTACAGTGTAAGTGCGCACATACATTTGCCCATTCACAGTGTGAATCCCTTGAGGGCAGCAACCATGGGTCTTCTACTCCTTTCAGTCTGCTCTAGCCACCGTCAACCGTCTTGATAATTCAGCCCCCCAGTGAGCCATCTTTTAACACCTCTTACATAATTTCAATTCCAGTGTCATTCTCTCTGGTCTGAAGAGCATGCCTCCTTCACCTGTTGAGGACCCCAACACCCAGCCCAGCTCTTATCGAAACTTCCCACCACTTTGGACTAGATTCCTCCTTCCACTCCTGTTCTGTTCGGTTGCAAGCAAAGTTTCCCAATCTTGACCTCTTTATTTACCCAGAACTGGGGCTCCTAGCTTTCCTCACCATTCCCTGTAGCAATTTTACCACTCACCAGACCCTCCTTTCTGCCCCAGGGCAAATGGCTTCATCTTCCCCTCTAAATATAATGAGGTAGAATAGCAATGGCTGTGGCCTCACGGAGATCTGACTGAACCTGAATTCCACCCCTTAGCGCTGAGGTCTTAAGTACATTATGTAATCTTTCTGGACTTCATTTCTCTCATCTGTAAAATGGGGCAGAGTTGTTGTGGTGAGGATTAAATAATGGTTCTGTAACTAAGAGGATTATAAAATGTTGGTACCTGTGTCTCTGACAATAGATAGAAAGTATCCAGTTTCCAAAGCTTAAGCTCTCAATGTCTGCACTTTCTTTTTGTGGTAACTGATTCAATCCTAGAAATCTTATAAAACAATCAATTAGGGTCAATGAAAGACCTCCCTTTTCAAGTTCTCTCCTCCATGTATGCCATTGTTATACTAAGCTGCTAAGACATTTTTCAAAGTTACTTGTTGATGGTAATTACAGACCTAAGAGACATACATGTACAGGAGGTCCAAGGATTACAACACAGTTCCGTTCCTATAACAGTGATGTAATCTGAATTTTGGTGTAAATTGAAGCACACCCTAGCCTAAGTTACTTACCTATCCTAATACAGTTGTAAAATCATAATCTAGAACATAAAAACACAACTAAGCCACAGAAAAGAATATTGCATATTCTTCTGCCACATGCAATCAAAGTAGTTCGCCCATGTAGTCTGTAAGTACGACACTACAGCGTAAGCAGAAACACCCATGTCTTAATTTTTTTTTAAATTTTATTTACTTATTTTAGAGAGGAGAGAGAGAGAGAAGGGGGTGGGGGAGGAGCAGGAAGCATCAACTCCCATATGTGCCTTGACCAGGCAAACCCAGGGTTTTGAACTGGCGACCTCAGCATTTCAGGTTGACGCTTTATCCACTGCACCACCACAGGTCAGGGCTGCATGTCTCAATTTTTTAAAGATTTTATGGGAGTGAGGTTCATAAACTCGAAATATCATATGTCAAGACTGTCGTAACCCGAGGACCTCTTGTATCAGCAGTCATCACTAAAAGAGATCAAGTGATTCTGAAGTTGTTTTTCTCTAAAGCAACATGTGTACAACTTCCAGAACAATTAGATCCTGATTGCCAGGCCAAATTTTCATCAAGACACTGAGGAATTATAAACCACTCTGCTCAAGTCACTGATAGGAATGTCAGCAGCATCCAAGCCCTTCCCTGGAATCCCAGCCTTATAATTAGTACGAGTTCATTCATCGTGATAGGCCTGGGCCTGTGCACATGGGAGACAGTGAGGGACAAGGAAACAAATTAAAAAGTGTACACTGAGAAAGGAAGAGGGATTAAAACCATTTCAAACTTGTGAATATAATTACAGGATCTTAACTACTGGAGTTTGGGAAATCCAGATTGCTGGAGGCAATGAATATAGGACCACCTTAAAGAGAACTGTGAAGGGCACCATGTCTGTCAACTCTGCCTCTTTTCCAACTCTCTCTCTCTCTGTTTCTCTCTCTCTCTCTTCACGACCTGGGCACCTAAGAGGGGAGGAGAGAAAGGAAGGAAGAAAGGACTGCTGACTCATACAACATCACCTGCGGTATGTGCCCAGCCCTCTGCTAGCTGCTTCCCATTCGTTAGCATAGTGTCAAGAGCAGAGCATTGGCCGCTGACAGGCTGGCCACCCTGAGCCAACCTGAGCAAGTGGCCTCTGTTTCTTTAGGTGTAAAATAACATCAAAGTGATTGAGAGCGTAAAATAAGACATCGTATATAAAGCCCTAGGCATACAAATGAAGTGCTCAACAGTCTCAACGTTATTTCATTTTGCTTCATTACAGGGTGAAATGGGGCTCTATCCCCATTTTGGAGATGAAGACACTGGCAATCAGGGACTTTCAGTGGACAGTGAGCTCCTCGGAGGTGAGAACTATGTCCACCTTGGTCAAAGCTGCACCTGCACATATGCAGTTGGGCCTATGAAAGGTTTTCCTAAATATCTGTGGTTGAGGGGAAATTCAAATTCAACCTGACTGGTCCAGACTCCTAACCAGTGCCATGTTGCCGTCTCCAACCATCTTCCTTTATTTGAGTAGATGTGGAAGAGTAGTTAAAAGTATAGGCTTTGCCTGACCTGTGTTGGCGCAGTGGATAAAGCGTCAACCTGGGAACACTGAGGTCGCCAGTTCAAAACCCTGCACTGGTCTGGTCAAGGCATATATGAGAGTTGATGCTTCCAACTCCTCCCCCCTTTCTCTCTCTCTCTCTCTCTCTCTCTCTCTCTCTCTCTGTGTGTGTGTGTGTGTGTGTGTGTGTCTCCTCTCTAAAATGAATAAAATAAAAAGAATTAAAAAAAAAAAGTATAGGCTTGCCTGACCAGGAGGTGGCGCAGTGGATAGAGCATCAGACTGAGACGCAGACCACCCCAGTTTGAAACCCTGAGGTTGCCAGTTTGAGTGTGGGCTCATCCGGCTTGAGCGTGGTCTCATCTGGCTTGAGCGTGGGTTCATCCGGCTTAATCACAGGCTCACCAGCTTGAGCTTGGGGTCCTTGGCTTGAGCGTGGGATCATAAACATTACCCCATGGTCATTGGCTTGAGCCCAAAGTTGCTGGCTTGAAGCCCAAAGTTGCTGGCTTGAGCCCAAGGTCACTGGCTTGAGCAAGGGGTCACTCACTTTGCTGTAACCCCCTACCCGCGGTCAAAGCACATATAAGAATGCAATCAATGAATAACTAAAGAGCTGCAACAAAAAATTGATGCTTCTCATTTCTCTCACTTCCTGTCTGTCTGTCCTTATCTGTCTCTCTCTCTGACTCTCTCTCTCTCTCTGTCTCTGTCAAAAAAAAAAAAGTATAGGCCAAACAGCCAGGGTTCAAGTCCCAAGTGATAGAATTGTTTAGTGAGCCAACTATTGATATATATTTTATACTGTTCATGTTTTCCCCCTCGATAGAGTCACTTAATCTTTTTTGATATCACTGAGCATCTCAAAGAGAACCAAGGGAAAAATGATTATTGGGGGCCAGAGTCTTAAAGAAGAGTCCAGTCTCTGGAGGCCAGAATAGGAGTGACAGAAAAGAGAAAATCTCAGAGACAGAGTTAGGATGGTGTGTCTGGGGTTTGTTTTATTAGATGGGAACAAAAAAGAATAAAAGAAATTTGGGAAATGAGCTCATGCTTACTGTGTAACTAATAAACACCCACTGTCCTTGGTGTTTTATATGTGGTGTCTCATTTAATCCTCACAATAGTTCTGGCAGGAAGATTCACATTTTACAGGTAAGGACACCGGGGGTCAGAAAGGTTAAGCACTTTGGCTAGTTTAACCAACAAAGCTAGTTTCCAGGTTAGCTCAGCTCCAGAGCTCACACTCTTTCCACCAGTACAGTCCGTGCCTCTTTAGGGCAAAAGAAAAGATAAACAGATTTGTCAGATTTTTACATTTGCCAAAAAGTAAACTTCTACTAATGTTCACTGGGAAGCAATTTCTGTTTGTAAAGAACGCTGTGCCCGTGTTCTGCTCTCTCTTCTCCTGCCCTCTCTGGAATACTATACACCTATAACGTCATGTGGACTCTGTAGTTCCCCACGATTTTATTCTATGGTCAGGCCACACATCTGAGACTACTTGTAAAACTAATAGTTCGTGCTCAACAAGAGTTTTTGTAGCAGATAAATAAATAAGCAAATGTTTTATTATTTTAAAATATAATATTGATTCTCTTTCTTATTACACAAGAAAGAAGGAGGTAGGAAGTCAGAGTTCTAGCTTAAAGATTGAACCCTGTAAAGTTTACAGGCAACCTACAATGAAGTTAAATATAATAGCCATGAAACAAAAAATAGCACAATCACTTTACAGGGGTTTTCCAGGCAACCCTGGAATTCAAGGGTCCAAGTTCAGTCATGCAATAAAAGAGAGTTTAAAGTGGTTTTCCAAGGGAAGTAGAAGATGGAGAAGAAAATGCTTTTATTAGTGAGCATCCTAAAACGAAAGACCCCATGAGGAGAGTTTACCAGGTGAGAAAAGTTTGTTTTAAAGAGAAAGGATACTACGCTATAATGGAAACAAAATCACTCACTAACCCAAGCAGCCCTAAAAACATTAGCATTGATTGATTCATTCATTATTACAACAATGTTTATTGAGCACCTACTATAATAGCAAGCAAATAAAGTTAGCTTTGCATCCCACACAGGAGATGCAAAGCTAACTAAGGCAGGCTTCCTGCCCTCAAGAAATATCTTATCATCTGAGGGGTAAGACAAATACGTGAACAGTGATTATTATACAAACACTATATTTGAGATTTTTATAAGAGCAACAAAACTAATTAATGTTCATTGGGTGATTACAACATACCCTACTTGATTTTAAGCACTCTCTATGTTATAAACTTAATTACTCCTCACAACAGCCCTATGAAGTAGACAGTTATTAATGCCATTTTACAGATGGAAATAGACAAGGTGAGACCTATGAAAGCATATTGGAGGGATCTGCATGTGACCTGGATCTTAAGGAATGACCATGATTTCTGGGTGGAGAAATGGAACAGGGAAGCACATTCTTAACACAGGGAACACTATAACCCAAGGCAGAAAGGAGCTCACATCACAGTCTATCTAGGGAACTGAGAACAATTCTATGACTACAGCACATGGGAGTCAGAGATGAGACAGATTGTGAAGGACTTTATAAGTCATGATAAGGAGTTCGGACAATGAGGAACCAAACGAGGATCTTAAGCAAAGGACCCAAGATAACTTTGCAATTAACTTTGGTAGAGTGTACTACTACAAGGGAAAAGATCTAATGCTGGGAAAATAATTAGGAGGCTAAACTACTAATCCAGATGAGATTTGGTGGCCTGAACTAGGTCAGTAATTAAGAGGATCACAAGAAGGGGATTTGGAAGATTTATGAATAGCACATTTATATTTCTGTACTTATGTTTCTACTTATGGTACTAGGTAAAAAGTAACAAGATACCGATCCTTGGATTGGTAGGCACTAAAAAAATTTTTGTCAAACGACTTTTCATTCATTCATTTTTACCTAACAAACACTACATAGTAGATATTTTTAAAGGGTTTTGCATAGTAATTGGTACATAGTAGATGGTAAAAATTATACTTATAAATATACACACTGGCCTGATAGTTTGGGGGCCACTCTGAACCTCAAAACTGAAAGCCGTTTATTTATTTGAGCATAGTTTTCACTGATTTTTAAAGTAGCATCTTAAATTAGTTGTGGAGTAAGACTTAGTCGTGTTTAAATTTAAGGAAAATGCTAATCTTTCCTTGGCATAAAACATTACATTTCAACCCCTTTATTTTGTGTTTAATAAATTACCTCTGTTTTCCTCTTTTAGTAACAGGGGAATTGATTAACAGAGAATCCAAGCTACCTGTCCAAAGCCACACAGCAAGATGGTCTAAGAAAAGTTAAATATTTATATATCCAGTGTGTGTTCCCTCTAAAGTAGCTTCTCCTTCCACTTTAAGAGAAAGTTAGAAAATAATGGAGAGAGGGAAAGCAAATTTTTCATAAAAGAAAATATTTTTTAAAAATACAAATGTGGCATAATTTAATTTCCAATACCTGTCTCCACCTTAGGCTTTGAAAAAAAAGGTTAAAATGCAATTCTCCAAAACGAAGTTATTTGATGAGGAATATTAACCTTCTCGCCCCTTGTACTTTGACTCGTTTTATCTCCTTTTCATTTTTGTTTGTGGGTCTCTTCATTTTGGTGAGGCCAGCCACGTTGCTAGGTAACAGGCCCATCGCGGGCCAGCATGTTAGTTTCTCTGGCTGGCCCCAGTGGCAGACTTCCCTAGCCCTAGCTGCCGGCAATGCAGTCTCTTACATAAAGCATTTATCACCGGGCAGGCACCGTAATGGCCACTCAGTGGAGGGGAAATTGAGCTGACCCGAAGGCCAAAGCTGTTAGGGAGACTGGTGGGAAGGGTAAGAGGGTCACAACACCCTTTTCCCACCCACTTAGTGGGCAGTAAGCGGTAGCACAGCCCAGCCACTGTTTTCACTAACATATCCTGAGGCTTTGCACCTGAAATAAATGTTTGCTTGACATTAACGATAAAAAAAAAGGCAAAAAAATAAAATCGGTTTGCTCTAAGAACAATGAGCTATGTGATTTAAAGTTAACCAAAGTCCCCTCAAGATTTGCTATTTGGTAGCTACGCTGCAGGGGAAATTTGCAGAGGAAGTAGGGTGAGTCTCAGTAATTTATATATTCTGATTCTGGTCATACAGACATTTATTTACATAGCTCTTTGAATATGAAAGTAGAGAAATCTAAATATCTGTGCTTTAAAAAAAAATCTTTGTTTTCCAGATGTTTTTATTTTTCTCCTCTATAAATGGCACCAGCTTTGCAAAGTATCAAAAACTGGTCATCGCCAAACTGATATTATTTTTTATCTAATGACTATTTCTTTCCATATTTACTTATATTTAGCATGAGATAAAGTTTAAAATAAAAACCAGGAATTTTTTAACAATGTATTTAAATGTACTTTTGCAATGTTGAATAACAGTACATGTTTGGATGTGCTACTTTCCTATACAATATTATAGACTTTTTTTTTCTGGAAACAGTCAGATTTCTTTGTCTTTTATGTGAATAAATACAGACCAAATAAAACTGGCATTACAAAAATAAGAAATACATGAATAATGCACACAAGGATGAAGATCATTATAAACAGTACAAAGGTTAAACACAACTGCAGTCTATATTAGCAGTGTTGAAATCTGGGCAAGTTGAATTGTGGGGAAAAAACAACAGAAATTCTTTTCCTAGACCAATTTTTTTTCTTAATCACTAGAGGCTGTGTCATTTGTGCTAGAACTTGGAAATTATAAGTAAAGTTAAATAAGAGTTTCTAAATGTTCCTGTACAAAAAAGGAATATGGAATTTTATTTTTTTATTATCTTTATTATTAAATAATGTGTGATCTCGATGTTCTTCCCTACTTGGGTGCAAACTCTTCCCTTTTTTTCAAATGTGGAACGTGTAACCACCGATCAGAAATCCTCACTCTGAATGAATTACCGGCATGAGTTTGGCCAGATGGTTTCCTTTAGATTCATTCTAGTTTTCCCATCGGAGAAGGTAATAACTGCCCCCAAGTATCTCCCTGAGTAACCGAAGGGATCAGACAGGATATTAGCTGTAAAACACTGGACAGACATGAAACAACAATTTTATCACTGTGAAAAATAAAAATGTTTGGAGAAATTGAAAGGAAGAGAGGTTGGTTTTCAATAGCTCTCAATATTCTTTCATTTCAAGTAGAATTAGATTTCTCACCTTTGTGAGATGCCAAAGTTTCAAGCCCATTTACAGCCACTTGGTTCCTTTTGACCAATGAGCCTCATCTTATATGTAGACAAGAGGAGTTGCTGCGGCTTTTCTTCAGAAATGAAACAGAGTTAAGAGCACAAGAAGGGCCCTTCTCTTCACTCTGGCTCCACCACATTCAAACAACAATATTTAACCAACAAAGGAAGAGACCAAGTCAATCTCAGTTTTAGTGATTCCCTTGAAAGTCATCAAATAAAAATGTGAACTTTAAAATTGATCAGGATTAATTTTACTGACACTGTATCATAACATATATCTCTTCAGAGACTCATTTGTTGGGCTACAGATGCAAAGAAAGTAAGGAAAGAAATAAATCAGAATACAATAAGGCAATTAAATTTTTGCCATTGAAAGAATACTAAAAATGTCTGATTTATCAAAGCATTAGCAAACAGAAGTAAACACAGGACTTATATTTTCTTACAAAATACCTAGAGACGAAAATTAAAATAATAACCACAACCATGTGTATCAATAAATTTAATTTATACATCTTGCTCCATTGCCAAAAGATGTTCTTTCATTTGCTCATTTGAAGAATGCCACAGCAAGGAATGATTTATCAGCGCAAGTGCCACCCTGGTGTGTAACTGCTGTTCTCACCTCCGTGGACAGTTTCCTACCCAGATGAGAGAGTCTAGCAAATCTGAAGTACAGCTTAATAAGTATTGTTATTTCATCTTAACCTGCAGTCATTATTTTTATCTGAATTTATTTAAATATATTTATAGTGTTTTTCTGCATAGTAATCTCAATCCCAGTTTGGTGACAGAAAGAATAATAGTTAGCTATGCCGGGCATTGTCCTAAGTGCTTACATACATTATCTCACTTAATCCTGACAATAGCCCTGTGAAGTTGTTATTATTATTATCCCCACTTACAGATGAGAAAAGCGAGTCTTATAAATGGATGGCAACTTGCTTTTAATAAATGTCCGAGTCAAGATTTGGTCCCAGGCTGGTCCAATTTCAAAATAGGTGGTCATAACTGCTTCCATATAATTACTTCAAAATATGGACTTGAAAGTCTTAAGAATCAAATTTCTTTCAAGACAAACTGTGATGCTAATTACAGAGACTGTGTGATTTAGTACAGGTTAATGCATAAACAGTTACCATATTTCCCCATGTATAAGACATACCCTTTTCCAAAAAATTTGGGGTCTAAAAACTAGGTGAGTCTTATACAGTGGTTGTGGCATTTCAAATGCCATAGTTAGAATTGAGGATGAGGCTATATATGGGGACAGTGATTCGTCGTCAGACACAGATGAGGACAAGCTAATGGATGGGAGTTTTGAAAGTGATGAAGCATTGTACAAATTTTATGATGAATAAAACTTGAGTTCAATAACTTTATGTAATACATTTTTTTTCAAATTTCGGGGCCAAAAATTAAAGTGCATCTTATACATGGGCACATCTTATTCATGGGGAAATATGGTAAATGTTGGTCAAAGAGCTTTAGTGGTAGAAGAACCTCAGGAGGCACTGGAATTGAACCTTCATTTCTCAGATGAAGAGGCTGGGGAGAGATGGGGCCTGATTTACCTAGAGGCACATCTAAGGGTATTAAATGGACCTATGATAGGGTAATTGTTTCTCTAAGTCACTGCACTTTCTCTATAAGTCATAGGTATGTTTATTATCCTCTGGAACACCAAGATCTTCCCTTCCCAGACAGTGTCACAGGAGGCCAACCTTCAGGAGGTGGCTACGCTGCCACTTGAAGCAGGCCCGTGGGGCGACAGTGTGTTACATAGCTATCATATTGAAAATATTGTTCAGTACACAACACTTTTACCTACACAAAACATATCTCCTGCAAAATGAGGTAGAGCCATGTTAGAGGTCAAGGGCAATTGACCTATTCTCTCTACACCAGCCTCTTGGTGCCAGCCCCCATGCCAGACACTGGAGCATAAAGATGATGTGCTTTCAGCCTAGGCTTTGCCTAGTAATAAAAATCATACAAATTCTCTCTTTTTTTATTTTTTTATTTTTGTGGCAGAGACAGAGAGAGGGACAGAGAGATGGACAGACAGAAACAGATAGACAAGAAGGGAGAGATGAGAAGCATCAGTTCTTCATTGCGGGACATTAGTTGTTCATTGAATGCTTTCTCACATGTGCCTTGACTGGGGGACTACAGCAGAGCGAGTGACCCCTTGCTCAAGCCAGTGAACTTGGTCTCAAGCCAGTGACCTTGGGCTTCAAGCCAGCAACCCTTAGGCTCAAGCCAGCAACCACAGGGTCATGTCCATGATCCCACACTCAAGCCAGCAACTCCGTGCTCAAGCTGTTGAGCCTGTGCTCAAGACAGATAAACCTGCCCACAAGCCAGCGACCTCGAGGTTTTGAACCTGGGTCTTCTGCATCCCAGTTAGATGCTCTATCCACTGCATCACCACCTGGTCAGGCACAAATTCTTATAAATGTTAAGTAATTTACTCAAAATTCAATTTTGAAGACCTGGAGAAAGCCCAAGGTTAAATTAAATAATTTGTATAAATACTAAAACAGACACTGACCTCTGAGTGTGGCAAAGCTTATTCTCAGCATCAGAAGGTGACTGTGTGAAGCCAAAGAAGCTTAGAGGGAGCGACGGAAGCAAAACTTCTTAGACTGAACACTCTTTCCAAAACACAATTTACCCAAGGAAATGCTGAACTGCTTTGAGATTCTGTCCCCATATAGACAATTAAGCAGGATTCCCTATAAACCTTTCCTATCAGACCAGACAGGTGAAATCAATCATATTATGATATAAAAAGAGATTCAAAGAATAGAAGGTAAAATAATTCAACAAATCTAGAAGCAATGGAAAAAGGACTTCTAACTCTATAAATAGCAGTATGTTTAAACTCAACCAGTTCTATGCTCCTGCCACATCCTCAGATTGCTTAGACAAATATCAATGCACAGTGTACATAAGGAAGATAGAAAAGGGGTAAAAGATTGGCACACTCATTGGGTTATGTGCACGTGCCAAGAAGGAATACAATTCGCAGAGCAAGTTCACATTGATTTTTCTAATAAAGCTACACATTCCTAATTTTAAAGTTACTTTGAAAGTGTTAATTTTTTTAGAGTATCAACATAATGAGACATACTGTTATAATGGCCATTGACATGAACCTATCAGCATTAAAATATAACACATCAACTGTGTAGTGCACTGTCTATAATATCTAAGAGTTTTCATCACACAGTGTCGAATGCCCCAGATTTGTCATTAGCATAATAGGTAGCTTGTCATAAATGCTCTCAAACTCTCTAGTTACTCTGCTATACCTGACCTGTCATGGGAAGTAAAATGAAGAGAAAACAAGGATTGGAAATATTATATTTTGAAAGTGACAGTTTCTTTGCGGTTGACTTTCTGTATTATAAATTCCTCAGTATGGAGATTTTCTTCTTCATTTAGCACATTTATCAGCTGCAAACTATTACATGACTATGTAAAACTTAGCAATAAAGAAATCCCAAGCATGTAGGATAGAAATCAACAAGTAGTAAGAAGTTCAAAAACATATATGTTAAATAAATGAGTGAATAATTATTGTTTTCTTAAATCACTTTCCAAATGATATTGGGCAAATCGCATTTACAAACAGGTACAGTATTGCTTTTTTTTTTTTTTTTTTTTTTTTTTTTTTTTTTTTTTTTAAGAGAAAGAGGGACAGATAGGCAAGAAGAGAGAGAAATGAGAAACATCAATTCTTCATTGTGGCACCTTAGTTGTTCATTGATTACTTTTTTATACATGCCTTGACCAGGGGGTTCCAACAGAGCCAGTGACCCCTTGCTCAAGCTAGTGACCTTAGGCTCAAGCCAGGAACCATGGGGTCATGTCTACAATCCCACGCTCAAGCTGGTGACCCCGCTCTCAAGCTGATGAACTTGCACTCAAGCCAGAGGAGTCTGCACTCAGGCCAGTGACCTCGGGGTTTTAAACCGGAGTCCTCAGCATCCCAGGCAGGTGCTCTATCTACTGCACCACCACTTGGTTATGCAGTACAGTATTGTTTTAAACATGTAAACTTTGACCTTACCTGAGAAGAATGAGCTCTCTCTAATTCATATTTTATTAAGTTTACTTAAAACATAATAACCTTATATTACAATAACATAATCATATAATGGTGTCCTATCCCACTTTTTTCTTTTAGTAAGACACTGTTTGCTTTATGCTACTTGATTGAGACTATATTTCCCTTAAAGGAGCACAAACTGGAATTTAAAACAATGGTATAGCTCGGCAATTTAGAAGAGTCTAATCTTCTCATAGGATGAAAGAATTATCCCATGTCTTCTTAAAATATTAGCTATTAGCACTCTAATTATGTCTAAAATCTTCATAATGAATGTGAAGTAAAGGTTGAAGGAATGATAGTTGACCCTTGAACAAGGCAGGAGTTGGTGGGGGATGTTGACCCCTGTGCAGTTGAAAATCCATGTGTAACTTTGACTCAAGTAATTCTTATAACATTGGCAGGAAAATAGTTATCAAACCTCTAGGTCAACAGTTTATACAACAAATACTTTTTTAATGGAAAAAAGTATTTATTGAATGAGTGACCCTATAATATAGAATCAATTTTATATATATTAAAGAAATATGGGGCTACTTCTTGAAAGTATTAAAATATAAAACAATTCTAAAACTAATTGTTGCCATAAGGCTCAGAAATATTTTTAATTTACCTGGTCAACAAACATTTTTTGAGTACTATGTGACATGATAAATTTTAAAATGAATAAAACATAGTACATGCCTTCAGGAACAAATAAAATGGAAATGAAAAGTTATTTTATTTAACTAGGGGGACATATTAACAATGGTATACCGACGGCTGGGGATGGACAGTGGGAATGGTCTACTCCAGGTGTAAGCATTATCTGTAGAGAAGTTAAAAACCTGAAGAGGTCTATCTCTTCTTATCACCATTCACCAGCAATTCTAAACAATGATTACTGGGTTGAATAGTGCTCTTCATGTTCATGTCCTTCCCAGAAACTCAGAATGTGACCCTCTTTGGAAATAATGTTGTTGCACATAGATTTGCTCAAGATGAGGTCATGCTGGAGTAGGATGAGTCCTTAATTCAAAGACTAGTGTCTTTATTTTCTTAATGGTGTCTTGTTTCTCCAAGTAGAAAAGAGGGAAAGAGACACTGAGGTAGACACAGATGAGGAGACAACACCATAGGAAAACAAGGAGTGATGTCCTGAAGTGATGTATCTACAAGCCAAGGAACGACCAACAGTGCCAGCCACCACCTGCATGAAGCTAGGAGAGAGGCCTGGAAGAGATTCTTCATTAGAGCCTCCGGAAGGAACCAACCTTGCCAGCACCTTGATGTCTGGGTTTCAGATTCCTAGCTTCCAGAACTGTGAAACAATAAGTTCCACTTGTTTATGCTGCCCAGTTCATGGTGCTTTGGATGGCAGCCCTGAGAAGGAATACAGCGACCATTCAGAAACTCTGCCCTCTTTATACACCAATGAGCATTAATCATAGAATATGGTAATTATTAAAGTATAACTTGTAGCTTGTAGTTAGAAGAAAAATAACCTGGAAGTGGAATGAGACAGGTAAACCCATATTTCGATGCAGTGTGGTAAGAGCCAAAAGGAGACGTTCACAGGCATCTGTGGACCACAAAGAAGGTGGGCATCCAAGGAAATCTTTCCAGACAGTACCAAGGGCAAGTTCAGGAAAAAGCAGGTGAATCAAATTTGCCTGGAACAGATCACTGTGTGAAGGAGAAGAAAGGGGTAGAAAGAAAGGTGAAGCTCTATTCACAAAATGCCTTTAAAAATGAAGCTATATATGGTGCTCATAACTCTCATTAGTCAAAGCAGAGTTGACATTACTGGAAGCTTGTCAGAAATGCAGAAACCTCTCTGAGAAACACTAGTCTGGGCCTTTCCAACTGAACTGTGGTCCTAGGACAGTGATGGGCAATCTTTTTGAGCTTGGTGTGTCAAAATTCGCCAAAAAAAATGAGCATAACTCGGGTGGTGTGTCACTTCGAGAAAAACGGCCTAACCAGAAGTCCCAGAACTAGACGCTCTGTGCCGGAGTTCTGTTGTTTTGGCCTACAGACCTCCGGCACAGAGTGTCTACACTACAGCAAATGTTTTATCCTCGGCTGCTGCACCTGGCCGTGCAGGAGCCGAGGATGAAATGTCCTTCTTGGCATGCGGCCCATACTTCTCTGGTATGTGGCCGCCTGTGGCCACGTGTCATTGAAAATGGCTACACGTGTCAGTGCTGACATGCGTGTCATAGGTTCACCATCATGGTCCTAGGACCAGCAATATCAGCCTCACCTGGAGGCTTGTTAGAAACATGGACTATCCAATCTCACCCCAGACCTACTGCATGCAGCAGACTCTACCTTCTACCAAGATGCCCCACTCACTCATTTGTACTCTGAAGCATCGTTCCAGGGCTATTACGCCTCTATTGAGTCATGAAGAGAGGAAGTAAATGTGTGAGAAGCTGGCTAAATTGGGAAGATCAGGAAGGGGTGCTACACCAGAGCCTTTGGAAGGAATAGCATGAGTAAAGAGTGAAGAATAACAGCACCAAAACAGTAGCTAACACTTCCTGAGTCAGGCGTTGTGCTCCACACTTTATATGCACTTACCTGTTCATCTCCACAGCCACTATGAGGTGTTATCACACTGTTTTTCAAACAACAGAGACAAGGGGTAGAAAGATAGATAACTAGCCAATGTCACACAGCAAGTAAATGCTAGAGGGGGGATTAAACCTAGGATTCTTTAGCACCTGTCAAATCTCCATGCCTCCAAACCTTTGCATAGCAAATTTCCTCTACCTAGAATATCCTTCCTGATCTGTTAAAATCACATTTATTCTTCCAGTCCCAGCTCAAAAGTCACCTTCTCTGTGACCTCCTTCCAAGTTTCCCCAGTCACAATTACACACTCTTTTGGTCTCTTTTATACCACAACAATACAAGTTGTCACAGTCTGGCTTATTTGGTGCTTGTTTTTCCCCTTCTCACCCCCAAATACAACATGAGTTTTAGAGAGTAGAGGCATTATTTATTAATCTCTGTCTTCCCAGTGTCTAAGATAGTGCTTAATACCTAGTAGGCATGAGTACACATTTGTTAAAGATGGCCCTGGGGTCGGGGGCTCAAATCCGGCTGCTTCCTTGATGAACTGTATGATCTTAAGCAAATTCCTGAGACCAACTATTTTCAGTGTCCTCATCTATAAAATAGCAATAATGAAACCTACTCATATAGTAGTAGTGACAAAGAAATGAGCTAGAGTAAGCACATAATAGATAACTCTTAAAGGAATGAAATAAATGAGTAAGGTACCCCTAGTATAAAAATGAACAGTAATAATAAAAGCTACCAGTAATTAAGTAAGTGTCAGGTGCTATTTTAGGTAGAGCATATATATTACTTCATCATTCTTCAAATATCACCCTGTTGTTGTTATTATCATCATCATCATCATTTTCTTTTAATAAGTAATTAGACTGAGGCTTCTACAGTTTAAGAAGTTTACCTAAGGTCAACAGGAGCGCCAGGTTGGGACTCTGATCCAAATGAATTCAAAACCTTAGCTTCCAGAAAAAAAAAAACCAAAGAGCCCAACATTAAGAACCCCGCACTGGTATGCCAGCCCATCCAAACATCACAGTATTATGCTTGAATCTCCAGCGTTAGTTATTATATCAAATCATCAAACCTCCAAAAATCTAAGCACTTTTTAAATTACACTCCTTGAAACTAGAAAACTACAGCTGTCAGTAGTCACATGAGATTTGGCTGTTCCTCATGAAATACAAGCTGTGTTAACGGGAGGCATGTTAACACTGTTTGTTGCCGAACAGCACTGCGGGTATAACTAAAACAGTCAGGAGCGAGCTTCCCACATTCAGTGAGAAGTTTACAGACTGGCAGTTAATAGCAATGAAAGCTATAACCAAAGTATGAGTGATATTCTTTTGATGTCAGCTACATGGAGTCCTTCCTGTTATACTAGCTGGATCTTCTTTTTTTTTTTTTAGGTAACTGGATTATAACATTGAAAAGTGCTTTTCTTTACTATATGCTGTTCCTGATTCTCAGTTATAAGGGCAGTGAATTTAGATGTTTTTAAAATATCAAATTATTTATCTTAGTGTTCCCCAAAGTTTGCAAACTGCTGAGTGATGTGATGCTTTGCCCTGCATTCTCCTCGTTGAGTCTATCTGGGTAAATTAATTACAAGACAATCCTTAGGAATTAAGTGTATTTTAAGTTCAGAGGCATCTGCTTAGAGACTTCTAATACCTCCAAATAGTCCCTCTGGAAATGCCCTCGTTAGTTTGAGCGGTATAATTTTCATTTCCGCTGGCACCATGGCATATGACTTCTTCAGTTTCAGCTACCCTCTGATTGACCTGTCAAGGTCAGAAACCACTCTGAAGATGTTCCAGTGCCATTTGTACTTTTCCAGTAGGTGTAAGGGACAGGATCAATTTGCTCCATGTAAAGGAATAGTTTAGAAGATGATTTTTTTCTCTGGTTTTACTGTGACACATTCTCTATATAAACACACACACACTCACACACAGAGTCTGAACTTAAGCTTACTGGACAATAGACAAAACAAACAAACATTTTCTTTTTTTTTATAGGGACAGAGCAAGAGTCAGAAAGAGGGATAGATAGGGACAGACAGACAGAAACGGAGAGAGGTGAGAAGCATCAATCATTAGTTTTTCATTGCCGTTGAGACACCATAGTTGTTCATTGATTGCTTTCTCACATGTGCCTTGACTGCGGGCCTTCAGCAGACCAAGCCACCCCTTGCTGGAGCCAGCGACCTTGGGTCCAAGCTAGAGAGCTTTTTGCTCAAGCCAGATGGGCCCGCGCTCAAGCTGGCAACCTCGGGGTCTCGAACCTGGGTCTTCTGCATCCCAGTCCGACGCTCTATCTACTGCACCACCGCCTGGTCAGGCCAAACAAACATTTTCTTAGATAACATATTCCATATGTCCTAAGGACATGGATTAGAAAAAAAATCTATGGTGTGATTAATTTGTCGTGTAAATTGGAGATGCATTTTTAAGTTGAATGCCAATAAGAAGTTGGCAGGAGATTGGGTATTTAGAACATAGAGAACTGAATTACAATTGGGTTTTTTTCCTCTACTCCACAATAAGAACGTGGTGAGTTCCATATCATCTGACTTTTACGAAGCCACTGTGCTCCAGTTTGGAAGAATTTTGAATCGAGGTGATTGTAAGGATGCTGCTCTTTACCACACTCAAAACAAAAAGCAAAGCATGTCTAGCCAGCCATTATTCATCAGTTATAAACAACATGATGCTGAGTGGACATACTCTATGAAGACAAAATCCAGTTTGGAAAGGTCAGGTGTAGAGAAAAGAAAACTTTAGTACTTTGAATAAAACAGAAGCAGAAATTTGCTTTAAATAATAGAGTTTTCAAATACATGTAGAGCTGGCATTCAGCTAATCCTAGAAGCATAGTTGACCCTCAGTAATACCTCCAAATCAATCACTTCTGATGATGATAATACTAATAAAGGAACACTTACACAGCACTTTATTATTATAAAGCATGGTCATTTATCATATCATTTGGTCCTTACAACAATCCTTTGAAGGAGAATACAAACCCACGTCTTTGATTATAGGTCTAGGTCTTGTCACCTTTGCCTTTTGATCCATTATGGGACAATCCAAGACCAACCATACTACTGTCAGCAAATCCAGTCCATTTCCTGTGAGCAGATTTCCTCAGCGTGAGACACAATTTCTTTCTAAATCTGATTTATTTGACTATGCAGCATGACTCTCAGATTCATACAGTAGTGGCATATTGAATACCAAAATGTAAATGTTATACAATTAATAATCTTTATTCTACAATATGGCCCAAATCACAGCTTGTGGTAGAAAGAAAAAAAGAACTGAAGGGACCCTACCTCTCATATTCTCATTCTTTAATACTGTCCACCCTGTTTGCCGATTTAAGGGGAAAGGTGGAAAGGGGACTTGCAAAGAAAAAAGGTAAGCAAAGGGAATACTTTGCACCCACTCAGAACTGAGACCATGTAGTTAAAGCCTTCAGGGAAAGAATGGAACTCTAGTTCCAACTAAACATCTGGATGGGACACACTCTCCCACTGCTCATCTTATGGAGCCTCCCACATCCTGTGGACAAATTGGGCTGCTGCACATCCAGGTAGAGCCAGTGCTTAGGAGGCAATGGATTAAAAAGAAAACTACATTACATCATTCTTTTAGTCTATCAATATATATGTACAGAGCATCTTTGACATGTCTGGCATATAGCAAATGCTGACATATTTGTTTTCCAAATTAATTCTTCTATTGCAGTGAACCAGACAAACCAATCTCTACCCGTTAGGCACTTACAGTTTAATTTAAAGAACAGATATTGGACAAATAATTATACTAATGATTATTTTATTTTTCATTATAATAAATGCTACCGAAAACACTGCATAAATACAGTGCATTATGAGAGCAAATAGAGGGTGTGATCGTAGACTGGGCATAAGGGAAGACTTCTGTGAGCAGGTGGCATTTAAGCTCAAGAGAGGGAGCCTGACTGAAGCAGAGAGTAAGAGCCACGTCATCCAGGCACAAGTGCAGCAAGTTCTTTATCGTGGCCTGTGAGACCTAACAATCTCTCCCTGCTTTCTTCATGACCTCGTCTCTTACTGGTCTTCTATCGGTCACTCTTCCCTAGCCGGCTGGCCTTCTCTCTCTTCTTTAAACATGTCAAATTTGTTACTATCTCATGAGGCTTTTGTATTTTCTGTTCCTTCTTCTTGGAATGCTTTTATCCCAGCTCTTTACATAACTGGTTCCAGTATTTGGATCCCAGTTTAAATTTGCCTGTTGCGAGAAGCCTTCCCAATCGCCCTATGAGGTGCATATCACAGTGGAACAGTCCCTACAGAGCAGTTATCAGTGCTTAATAATATGTTTGCTTTTTTGTGTCTATTTCTCCCAACTAGAAAGTAAGTTCCATGAGAACCAGGATCTTGTGTGCCTGACACAGAGTCATCACTCAGTAAAAATTGAATAAGTGAATAGAAATGAGCAATTTATGAAGGACTTATGGGGGAAAGCTGTGACATCTTTTAGGAACAGAAAAGCCAGTGTGGTTAGAACATAGTTAATGGTTTATTTGATGTTTGTTGTTTTTCAAATGTATATATTTATATGTATAACATACCTGGAGATCATGGCTTCTCAACCATATATTAATCAGGTTGACAGTAATTTTAAGTGTCTTCTTAGAGTATACATGCTTGCATATAGTAAGCACTCAACACTTTTGACTGATAGAAAAATACTGTAATTCTGATCTATTAAGGCCCTGTTATGTTTGCATATCAAATTTGGTCTTCAAAGGTAACTTCCCATCATTATCTCAATAGATCACTCACTAGTTGAGCTCTGCCAAATGTATATATATTTGATTGTATCAGGAGTGCGTTCATTCCTATACAGTTTGGTTCTGGGATTTGAACAAGATTGGGAGAAATGCCCCTTAGTGAGTCTAATTTTATACAGTGTGCATTAGAGCCTCCTAATAAGACTAGAATCAGCTCCTTAGATAGTGATATTTGTTTTGTTTGTGCTCCACATTCTTGAGTAGGAAGGCATTGTTTTCCAGCACTAACCAATAATCTTTTCCAACTTTCCAGCTCCAGCCATTCACCCAGAAAGTGAGTGCTGATGAGAAGAGACTGACAGTTTAATAATCAGGAGTAGCAAAGTGTGGAAGAGGCGTATCATCTGCATGAAGCTTTCCTCCCAGATCAATTCCAGAGCTCCCTGACACTGGCTTTGAAGCTGCTGAGGTTTGAAAACAGAACCTCCTAAGAGATTTTGACTGTAAAATATCTCCTGGGGTCTGTATGCCAGCTCTTTCCTACGAGGCTCCCAATGCAAGCCAAGGTTATGGAAACAAAACACTTCATATCTCTAAAGTGGCTGCCCAGGATCAATTGCATTAGTTTTGGGGGAAGAGACTGACAATCCACATAACTTCAGACTCCAAAAATTCAGGTTCAATAAAACAGACCTTTTGTTTTTTACTTAATTATGGAGAAAACTGTATATAACAGACCTAGACTTCTATGATCAGAAATCCCTTAAGGTCAGGGAACGTGTCTAATTTTCTTTGCATTAATCCATTAGCACAAGTCCTGGAAAGTCATACTTGGATAAATATTAATGCATTATCATCAAAATTCTATCTATCAATTTCTGGAAGATTATGGTTTAAAAACAATTCAATGCCTTCCTAAACAGGTCTATTATATTGAGGAGAAAATTACAGCTGTAATAGATCTTGTCTTTATCAGGCTTTTGCAATTAGTGCCTTTTGACATTGTTGTCAAAAGTTTTAAATTTTAATCACTGTAAAGACGGGTAAGTTGGGTTCTTTGGTTGCAAGCAAAAGAAACTCACTCTGATTAAGTTGAACAGGAAAAGAACACACGGGAAAGATATAGTGGTCTAGAAACGCTACTGGCTGACTGAAGAAGGAGGTTGGAGAAAGGAAAGGCATCTCCATGAGTCTGTCACAACCTGCCACTCAATGAATAAACATTAACCACATTTTTCTGTCCTTACATCACTCTGCCCAAGACTCAGAGTCCTAGAAGAGAGACTGATTGCCCTAACCTGGGTCATGGGCTCAACCCTTGTCTAGAGAAAAGGGCGCCCTGATTTACATCCCTGTTACACTATGCACAATGGGGAAGAGGCAATGCCCAATATAGATTTGGGGGTGCCCAAAATAGATATGGGAACTGAAATGTCCATACGTTGAATGAAAACGGGAGAAAGGAATTAACATTTTTTGAGCATCTGTACTAACCAAGAACGTACTGTGTTGAATTCATCCTAAGCATTGTGATAGACAGGCATTTTATCTCCACGTGGCAGGTGAGAAAATTGAGGCTCAGAGAGGGTAAGCAAGCTTACTTACTAAGCATTGCCCATCGAATAAGCAATGCAGTGAAGATTTGGACCTCGGTTTATCTGACTCTGTGTCCCAAGCTTAAAGAACAATGATTCATGGGTACTGTGATTGTCCGTCCTGAGGGAATAATACTGAATGGGGTTCTAGAAAGACTGAATCTTATGGGAGAAAATGTAATGCTTTATTTACTAATTTGGTTGGCGAAACAAAGTACATCTGCAAAGGTATAGTTAGGGAAAGCGCACAGGACAGAGAATTGAAAGAATGGTTTATGTCCTGGTTTGCCACTTTGTGACTGTGTAACCCTGAGTAAGTACCTGAGATGTTACCTCCTTAGCTAAAAAAAAGAGGATAAGAATAACTAACTACCTCCAAGGAGACAGCAAAAATACAGGCTTCAGCATCTCCACCAGGTCTTTTAACCTCATTAAGCTCCATTCTTTTTTTCATGCAAAATAAGGATAATATCTATAATATAGAATTATTATAAGAATTATATAAGTTAGTGTAAATTCTTGAGCACAGAGTAAGTCCTCAATAAATGTTATTCCTTTTTCACGTCATGTAATTCTCATGAGAATCAAGACAGATAAAGTTTGTGAAAATGCTCTAAAAGCTGGGCATTTGCCTAAATGCTGCAAAAGACATCTAGTTGGGTAGGAAAATTTTTAAACCAAATCATAGCTTTTCAATGACCTGAAAAATGATATGGTGGATATTCACTGAATAGACATTAATATTTGATAGTGACCAATATTACAATATTAATTTCTCTACAGGTAGAGAGTGGCTAGCTATTCACTAAACCATTTTCACTGCCTCCTGCGTCCATAGCTAAACAAAGTTCCAGCCTCCCCTGCAGTTAAGTGTGTCTGAGTGACCGAATCCAGGTCAAATGAATATGGACATAGCTTAGTTCATAAAAACCACCCAAGTGCAATCCTTCATACACTGTCCCCCAGCACACTCAGAAACCATCTGCTAATAATTGATGCAGAGCCACAGGTAGATAGATTCTGAACCTCTATATAAATCCCTGCTTAGGGGAAGCATGACCACGGATCAGGGACATACCTTTTTGACTTTACATAAGCAAAAAGTAAACATCTCCTGTGGTAAACTACAGAGTTTTATTCAGCCTTTATATATTTTAACAGCCAGTGTCACATTATTAACTCATGGATCCTCAACCTCAGAACTATTGAAATTTTGGGCTGGATACTTCTTTGTTGTTGGGGCAGGAGTTAGGCCGCCATCCTGTGCATTGTTGGATATTAAGGAGAATCATCGTCCTCTATCTACTAGATGCCAGCGCATTCCTCCTCCCCTTGACAATCAGAAACGTCTCAAGACACTGCCAAATATCCCGTCAGACAACTCCCTTGGTTGAAAACCAGAGCCTTAATTATATTTGAGAATTAATTTACTTTGAAGAAATTGATCTCTACAAGACTGAGATAAGAGAAATGACTCTCCTCGAAGGTAGTATAAAATAGCAGAGGAGCCACGCCTAGCAGTCTGCAGGTTAAAACCGTGTCCAGGAGCAAATTTGTTGAATTGGGTTCTGAGGATTACAATTCCTCAGGCTGCCTAAATGACTTTCCTTAGCATAATACTCTCAAGATCCATCCATGTTGTTGCAAAAGCAATATTTCATCATTTTTTTATGGCTAAGAAGTACTGCATTGTATATATTTACCACATCTTTCAATCAATCATCCAACAAAGGACACTTAAGTTGTTTCCATGTCTAGGTTATTATAAATAATGCTGCAATGAACATAAGGGCAGATTTATCTTTACAAATAAGTGTTTCCAAACTTTGGAGTAGATACCTAGAAAAGGGATTTCAGAGTCGTATGGTAGCTCTATTCTTTTTTTAATTCCATACTGTTTTCTATAATGGCTGTACCGATTTATATTACCACCAGCAGTGTACAAAGTTTCCCTCTTCTCCACATCTTCTCCAATACTTATTTATTGTTGTATTGATAATAACCATTCTGACAGGTGTCAGGTAGTATCTCCTTTATAACTAGTGATGGCAAGCACTTTTCATATATCTGTTGGCCTTCTGTATGTTTTCCTTAGATGAGTGTCTATTCAGTTCCTCTGCCCATTATTTAATCAATTATTTGCTTTTTGTTGGTGAATTGTATGAATTCTTTATATATTTTGGATATAAGCCTCTTATCAAAGGTATTATTTGCAAATATCTTCTTCCATTCAGTTGGTTGCAATTTTATTTTGTTAATGGTTTCCATCTTCGTTTGTCTTTAGCTAGAAATGGTATATAAGGTGGATGGTTTGGGCCATTTTGGGGAGTTACTCAGTTTTCTTGGGTCTCTCTCATGTAAACAAGAAGCATATACTATATACTTTTTAAATTCTGTTTGTTTTTCTCCTGTTTAGAAAAAATAACTTCCCAAACCTGCTGATACTCCAAACTGGAGGAGAGGCACCACAGTCAAAGGCAGCACCTCACATTTATAGCTTTTCTGAGATCTTCAACTGTTGGGGTATTATTTCTTGCGATGGTTTTATTCCTCTTCCTGGCAAAGGCCCTGGAAGAGAAGTGTCTTGTCTTTCATCAGTTATATTCTCCCGCTTGTCCTCAGTGTATAGGAATATAATGATCTGAGTGTAGATGGTTTGACATAAAAATCCTCCCTCTGCTCAGCTTTCAGAAATCATTTTGGTGGAGTAAAAGCCAAGTAGTAATATATGAGTACTTTCTCTTAAACATTTTATTTAGCATTCTAAAAAAACACATAATGCAAAATTTTTAAACTTATAAAATGTCTACCAGATAAAAATTTCTTTTCTCTTTCTTCCCTTCCTTCCTTCCTTCCTTCCTTCCTTCCTTCCTTCCTTCCTTCCTTCCTTCCTTCCTTTCTTCCTTCTTTCCTTCCTCCCTCCCTCCGTCCCTCCCTCCCTCCCTCCCTCCTTCCCTTCCTTTCTTCCTTTCTTTATTCTTTCTTCTTTTTCTCTCTTCGAAATGTTTCTTTTCTGTATCACCATGCTAAGACTGATATGTATCAGAGAACTCATACAGGTCAGCTGACCAGATTTCATTTTGGCATTCTTCTATTACAAATCAGAGGTATGTGTTAATTTATTTGTGTAGCCATTCGCTTTTCAACTTTGATGAGTACAATACATTCACATGAAAAATACAAAAATATAAAATAAACTTTAGAAAGGAATATTGCTTTTCTTTTCTTTTCTTTGATTTTCACAACAACATCTATTACCTGAACCTGACAAAATATACATACTAAAAACTACAAGAACATGTGTGTGTGTGTGTGTCTAACACTTACAATGAAAAAAATTGTGAATTTGATAGAAATTTGTAGTTGTCCATGAAATTCAAATGTTCATATTTTCCATCTAAAAAGCCCTTAAATTTATAAATGTTACTCATTTTGATTGCTTTACCATTTATATATTTTTAAGCACCTTTTTTGAAAGTGTATAATAAATTCAGGATTTGGATAGAAGGCAGACATGTGTAAAATTTTGGAATTTATCTGATGTGAATGCTAGTACCTCAGCTTTTCTTTGAAAAAGGTACCACATGTGACAATTAAAAATCAGAGCACCTCAAAACCAAGTATGTGTATACGTTTTGTTGTGCCAATAATTATTAATCTTTTGAGGAGAGAGTTCTTTTTCATGCTTGCTGACCCCAGGGAGTGAATTTTTTTTCAAAAAATGAAATTAGTTACAGTTACAGTTTTATTAACTTAAAATCATGTTTGTTTGATAACCAATTTATGGAAACAAGGAGAACATACATTTACCTCTGTTTAATGTTGCCTTACACATTTTTAAAATAAATCAATCGTACTCTGGATGATCAGGAGGCTTGAGGATGTACATGGGCATTTGTTCTACTCAAAGGGTTAATTTGCTGCCCAGAGTCATTGCTCTCCTACAAGCATGACTGGCCTGAGCTGGTTCTTCTGCTTAATTTCCACTTCAAAAGGAAAAGCACACCAAACTGGAAGGAGAAAATGCTTGGTGTATTTGTGTTTTTGTCTAAAGAAAAGCTGTAATATTAACCAGTTAAAGCTCCTAAGAAATCAAAGTACCATCATTAACTACCATCTATGAGCAGAAAGCCCTAAACTTCCCATACCAATGTATTGCCTGCCATTGTAAGCAACTTTACAGTAGATAAATGGGGCTGTTCTTGAGTTCCCTTCGTTATGGTTACATTATATTATGACTTTAGTTAGGTGATTGTGCACACACACTGAAAATATGTATGTACGGAAATCATTTGCTATAGTTGCATTAATATTCAGCATGTATATGATAAGCAAAACAATAGCAAAACATCATTCATTTTCAAATCTATGCTCATTCTTGTTAGGAGTTTGCACCACAGCACAGAAAGCTCCTGAGTGATCCTTTGAGGAAAAGTTAACAAAAGCTAGGTTTCCTGTGTGAATGGGAGAAGGAAACATCTCTGAGAACTGGAATTACCTCTCTGTCGTGTTCACTAGAATCTGGAGAAAAATGCACCACAGCTGGCCAGGCTGTACATTCTGCCATTGCCCTGCTGCCCAGGAAGAGCTATTTCAGCTGGAATTTGGGGATCGACTGAAAAAGTTCTTCCCCTGAAAGATGGATTAAATTGATCATTTTTCGTAGACATAGTGCACTTCAGGCTCATTTTGCTTTGTAATTAAGAAGAAAGCCAGAAACATCATTTACACATTAAGAATTTAATAGATATATTTTTCTAGCTTTATGCATTAGCACAGGACAGCCCATTAATGAAATAAGTCTTCCTTCAGGGTCAATTTAGATGGCTGTAATCTTCTGCAAATATACTGCAAATGAGGATCATTTAATGATCTTAAAACTAACTGCCAGGAGAGGATTGTTATAACTCTCCAGACAACAAAAAGAGACTTGGCTTGGTATGTGGTAGCCTTTCTTTAACTTAACAAATGTTAAATTTCTGGCCACAACATTTTAAAAAATTGCAACTATTATCTTCTGTTTTGGTTAGTCTCTGGTTTGCTGACCTGGGAGATTGATTCTGATTATGGAAAGCTCTGGGCTGCACTAAATGATGGTTAAAAGGATAACAATGTTGTACTGATAAAATACACCCTTTAGCCTGATCAGGCAGTGGCACAGTGGATAGAGCGTTGACCTGGGACACTGAGGACCCAGGTTCGAAACCCCGCGGTCTCCATCTTGAGCATAGGCCCACCAGATTAAGCACAAGGTCACCAGTTTGAACATGGTATTATAGACATTACCCCATGGTCTTTGTTTTTCAGCAAGGGGTCACTGGCTCATGGGAGCCCCCTTGTCAAGGCACACATGAGGAAGCAATCAATGAACAACTAAAATGATACAACTATGAATTAATGCTTCTCATCTCTCTCCCTTCCTGTCTATCTGTCCCTGTCTGTGTGTAATTTCCTCGCTCTCTCTCTCTTTCTAAAATTTAAAAATAAAATACACACTTTAGATTGCTAATATTACTACAATTGCCAACCTTTGCCAAGTATCTCCGCGTCTGTTCCCACTCATCGTCTCTTTCTGCAGAACTTCCATGTCTACCTGCACTAACTGTATATATTGATGTCCACTGTTATAAAAATACTTAGCATGGTGCAGCATTCAAGCATTTTAAGTATTCTTCCACACATATGGTTTTATTTTCTCCTGCAAACAATATTAAATGGCAGGTGTAAAGCATGTCATTTTCCCTTTATAACAACTAAGGAATCTGAGGTCCCAAGGAACAAAATGTTACACTCAAGCTCCATACTCCCATTCCACTCCTACCATACTCAGCTAATAAGAGCTGAATTTCAGGTTTTCTGACATTTGGTCTAGTATATATTCATGTCAACCTGTGACCTCTTACTTTTGAGAAAGCACTGGTCTAAAAGCTGTGGTGGGCTGAAGGGAAGATTTAGTACAAAACCTCCATTCCCTCCCAAAATGTACCAGAAAAACAAAACATTTTCCCGTAAAAATATAGCAGGCAGTAAATGTGTATGTGTTAATGATCAAATGAACAAAATAGATACTAAGTCTATGGCTAAACTACTCTGAGTGTGTCCGTTATAGTCAGAATAGCTATAAGTGTTAGGAAGTTTATGGAAGGGAAACATATGGGCTATTGAAGTCAAAGAAGATTTCTTAGACATGGTAGACTTAAAAAAAAGGGTAGCAATTATACGGGAGAAGAGAAAGCTATCAGGCAAAAGGGCGCATGTTTGAACATGGGACTTTGAGTCCAGTCTGGGCTCAAGTCCTGGCTCTGCCATTACCTGTAAGGCTCTTACCAACTTAGTTCATTTCTCTAAACCTTATCTGTAAAATGGGAATAATTATTAGCACCTACCTTATAGAATTGTTGTTATCAATATATGAAATAATGTATGTAAAGTTCTTAGAATAATGGCTGATTCAGAATTTGTGTTCATTACTGGAGCAGCTTAAGCAAAAGAATAGAGGTGAGTTGTAAGAAGGATTGCCAAGATAAATTAGTCAGGTGTGAGCAAAACTTTGTGGGAAAAAAAATAACGAGAAAAGATTTCCAGTCAAGATGGTGGTATAGGTCAATGCAGTACTGGAATTCTCCCACAGAATTCACTTCAAAGTCACAACTAAACTACTGAACAACCATTATTCAGAACTGCCTGAAATCTAGGTGAATGCAAGTCCTACAACTAGGGAATTAAAGAAGAGGTCACATCGAGACTAGTAGGAGGGGCAGAGACGGGTTGGTCTCACATCCACATGTGGTGTATAATAATTGGGAGGGATGTCTGGGCAATGGAGGTTCCCCCTGAGGAGCAAAGGGTCCCAGCCCCACACCAGGCCTCCCACCCCAGGGCTCCAGTGCCAGGAGGAGAATGCCCCATAATTTATGGCTATAAAAACCAGCAGGGATAGTGGTTGAGTGAGACATAAGGCTACTGGAGCCCCAAGCAGTTCCTCTTAAAGGGCCCAGGCATGGACTTATATGGACTTACTCCCTCTGAGCTCCAGCATTGAGACAGCAGCTTGAAAGGAAGCAGGGACATACTGGGGAGAACTGAATTGTCTGGCATCGGAGTGAGAGCTGGGGGCAGCTTTCTCCCAGAAGAAGTGCTGGCTGAAGCCATTGCTCCTTTTCTGAGACCCCACCTTTTACAGAGCTGGCAGGCAGGCACCATATCTGAATTTCCATCAACCTGGCTCACACTGTTTGCTCCACCCAGGTGATTCCCTGAAACCCCATCCCGACCCAATTTACAGGCCCAATCAAACCCTTTCCAGTGGCATTTCAGTACAAATGGTCTCTCTTGCCTTATACTTCAAACTTTTCCTAAAATCTCTTAAACAAGCAACATCTGGACTTTTATATCCCGTACCTCTTGCTAAGTGTCCTAGGCCCAGCACTAGCGGCAGCATGCCTTGGTTCACAACTTGGCCTCTTCTGCACACCTCAAGCCCAGCACAGGTAGCAGCCATCTGCCAATTACTCTGTAGCTTGTGCTGGATGGCCCCAGGTAAGGCACAAGCTGTGGCTGACTTTGTACTTTCTAGAAAGCCCCAAAGCCAATATACCCAGTGGACAACTTCCGACCATACAGGATTACAACACTACCACCTCCATGAGCCACACATTCAAGGGATGGAGTTGGTGAACACCAAAGCCTGACTGAATCAAGTCCTGCTTCTTGGGTTGACTCCTGCACAGCAGCTCTTCCCCTGTTGTCACAGCTGGTCCTTGCAGCCGATTGGCCTGGGAGTCAGTCTCTCCTAGTGACATCAACAGCCATCAAAGCTCAGCTACAACAAGACAGTACACACAGCCCACACAGGGGTACACTTGGAGTGTCCAACTTGGGTGACTGTGAGGCTGTGCCTTGGCCCTACATAACACTTCCTATATAAATCCACTCTACTAAGTCTGGGAGACATAGAAGCTCTTCCTAATACATAGAAACAAACATAGACGAGCAACTAAAATGTAAAGACAAAGAAAGGGATCCCCAAAGAAAGAACAGTTGAAATGTTCAGAAAAGGAACTAAATGAAATGGAGATAAGTATACTGCTAGATACAGAGTTAAAACATTGGTTATAAAGATACTACAGGAACTTGGAACTTCAATAGCAGAAAGAAAAGACATAGAAACCATTAAAAAGAACCAGTTAGAAATGTAGGCTACACTCACTAAAATGAAGAATAATCTACAGGGAATCAACAATACAGTAGATGAAGCTGGGAATCAAACCAGCGATTAAGAAACTAAGGAAGCAAAAGATACCCAAGTGGAACAGAAAACGAAAAAAGAATCCAAAAAAATGAAGATAGTGTAAGGAATTTCTGGGACCACTTCAAGCATACAACATTCACATTATGAGGGTTCTGGAAGGAGAAGAGAGCAAGAAATTAAAAGCCTATTTGAAAAAATAATGACAGACATACAAGTCCATGAAGCAGAGAGTCCCAAACAAGACAAAACCAAACAGGCCCACATCAAGACACACCATAATTAAAATTCAGAAGGTGAAAGGCAGAATCTTAAAAACAGAAAGAAAAAAAGCAGTTAGTTAACTACAAGGAAGCTCCCATAACACTATCAGCTGATTTCTTAGCAGAAACTTTGCAAGACAGAGGCAGTGGCAAGAGGTATTCAAAGTGATGAAAAGTGAGGACCTACAACCAAGATTACACTACCCAGCAAAGGTATCATTTAGAATGGAAGGACTGATAGTTTCCCAGACAAGAAAAGCTAAATGAGTTCATCACCACCAAACCAGTATTACATGAAATGTTAAAGGTTCTTCCTTAAAAAGAAGATTAAAAACATGAAGAATAAAATGGCAATAAATACATATTTATCAATAATTGAATCAATAAACAAACAAACAAACAAGCAGGCCAGAAACAGACTCATAGATACAGAGAACATTTTGAAGGATGCCAGATGGGAGGGAGGCTGAGGGGGATGGGTAAAACCAGCAAAGAGATTAAGAAGCACAAATTGGTAGTTACAGAATAGTCACAGGGATGTAAAGCACAGCATAGGGAATATGGTCAGTAATATTATAATAACTATCTATGGTACCAGATGGGTACGAGATTTATCAGGATAATCATTTAGTAAGTCATATAATGTCTAATCACTGAGGTGTACACTTGAAACTAATATAATATTGTATGTCAAGTGTAATTGAAAAAAAAAGAAGTGATTTAAAAAAATAATAATGAAAAAATACTGGAAAAATTTCTGACCAGATTGTGGGGGCCCTGAATGCCAAAATATTAAGTTATTCCCAGTGGCTTTTTATTTCTATTTACAACTCAGAATCCTTTATTGAAACAAAATCTTAGTTTGTCTCAATATGTAAAACAGATGCTGGTGGAACCACCCTGGTTGGAGCAGATGTGGAGAATCCAGGGCCCCACCTGGTCAGCAACCCCCTACTCCCAACATCCCTTGGAAAGAAAACCAGCTTGGAAGCCATGTCTTTTGACAACAGGACTTATTAAGTGTTCTGTCGAGTAAGTGGTACAATAAACATTAACCTGGCAACAGTAGGCAGAATGTAATGGAGGACAGAGACACAAATGACCATTTAACATCCTGTTGTAGTTGTCAGGTGATAAGATTTGGAATGGAATAGAGTGGTGGCAGTGAAAACAGAGAGGGACATGTGTCAAAGACATTATAAAGGACAACCTGACAGGTCTTTGTGAGATATCCAGGTGGGGAAGGATGAGAAAAAAAGGATCAAGATGATTCATGAGCCATAAACCTGGGCAGTCATTGGTGGAATTCTTACCGCCATTCTTCAATTTCAAAAGATACCTTGTTAAATTTTATTATATGAAAATAATAACTAGGTCATTATTTATGATTTCACAAAGTTTATATAGTGTAGAATAGCAATACTTAAATTTATTATTTGGGGTGATGACAGAGGTTAATTCACAGGGGGCTGAGAGTAGAAAGAAGGTTCTTGGTCAAAATTTTAAAAGACACGGAGTTGAATAAAGTTAAATTATCTTTTTAACCCAAATTTCTGATTCTTTAATGTGTTGCTGTGCATTTTGAACTCTCAAGAAAGTAGTGGAATAAACAGTTTTCCAAAACTTATTTGACCAATATTTTTTGAGAAATATTTTATGGGAATAATGTTTCAGGGAACACACTTTGGGATATGCTGCTCTGTGGAAGCCAACAAAGGCCTCTGTAGGAAGTGCTCCTTCCAATCTTCACTCACTCATTGGAAATACACTATGTGTCAGGCACAAGACTTTTGCCCCCCATGGAAGTCAAAGTCTACTGAGGGAGTCTGGCACATAACCCACATGATATACCCCCAATATTTACAAAATGTGATGTGTTGGAAAGAGCAGGTGATCCAAATGGTCACAAATAAGAATGCTGGTTTTGTAAATAGAGTGGCAGGTGATAAGGCTAAAAAGATAGGCAATAATCATCAATATTATTGTCATTAGCTACCATCTATTTAATGGATGCAATATGTTAAGCATCATGATGAGTATCTTACATTTATTATAGCAATAGATCTTTTCTATAATCCCAGAAGACAGGTACTGTTATCATTCACATTTTTTCAGCTGTTAAAATGGAGGATTGGAGGGATTACATAATTTACAAAGGTAACGCACTCACATTATCAAAATGACAAAGCCTGAACACATCCCCAACCTATCAGAGCCCAGGGTCTGTGAGCATAACCATCATGATACATGGACTTCTTAAAATTTATTTTATTTTTATTTTATTCATTTTAGAGAGGAGACACAGAGTGAGAGAGAGAGAGAGAAAGAGAGAAAGGGGGGAGGAGCTGGAAGCATCAACTCCCATATGTGCCTTGACCAGACCAGTGTAGGGTTTTGAACTGGCGCCCTCAGTGTTCCCAGGTTGACGCTTTATCCATTGCGCCACCACAGGTCAGGCTACATGGACTTCTTGAACCTTGTGAACTATTGCAAGGAGTTTGGACTCCACCGTGGACACCTTGGAAAGCCATGGAAAATTATACATCTTTTTTTCTCTTTTGACAAATCTCTGAAAACTCTTTAAGTCAGACACAAAACAGAAGAAAATGACACTTGCTAAACTACCAAATCACATCCACCTTGCAGGATGCTAATGAGTAGCAGCCTCCAAACTGCTTGAGGATTTTCAAATGAAAGGACCTAATGTGTCTGCAAGTTACGCTCCTGCTGGGTTACCTTCTTTAATAACTGGTTCTCGGCGTTGCATGACTGCACCATGAAAATCCCGCTTTATTATACCTTCTTCAGAGAATCCACAGATCTATGTTCTGCCTGTCGTGTGGGTTTACTGACCGCTAGCTTTCAAAGTCATGCATTCTATGGTAAGTGTATTTTAAACCATGCAGCCTCCCATTAAAAAGAAATGGCAGTCATTCTACCCTGGAAACTGTTCCCTAGCATGACATTACTTTAATTCACTAGCTCCTTGTCATCAAGATCTAATAAACAGCACCTTTAAATAAGTCCTACACACAGCCTGCATTGTTATAATCAATTGAACTACTTAAAAAGGAAAACCTCTGAGGCTATCCGGAGGCACTCTGTGCTTCCCTCTGTTTTACGGCACAACCTTAGACACGACGTGTAAAAAGGTCAAGACAGCATGTAGGCTTTTGCATTAAACAGCAGAACACTAATTAGTTTTAGTGACAATGGGGTTCTGTTAGTGTGTTCTAATATTTTGATGCTTAGTTTTGTTCGAAACCTCTAGGCATAAGACACAAAAGCTCTTCTATCTTCCAGTTTTTCTCATGTCTTAGTTTTACAACCCCATTGTCTGTTTGAATGAAACATGTATATTTTCTATTTCTATAGTTTCATCAAAAGCCTGTTCTAAATTCTAATTTTAAAACTGTTCATTTAAAAGAAGTAAAAAAAATAATATAGAACTCAATACGTAATGTAGACCCTAATATTTCTCCATTCGTTTTAATCATTTTTTTTCAAATCTGAAATGTAAATTGTGTTAAAACATACTGACAATGAGTTGTAATATGCGTGCATATTAACTATCCAAGCAAATGTAGTATTATAAAATGTTAAACATTAACTGCTGAGTGTTAAAAAAATATTAATGAATTTCCACATTTCTGAATTTTATTTTAAAGTAAGAGGAAAAATGATAATAATCCTTCAAAATTCTCACTAGGTTTATGTCTACATTCTTACCTTTTTTCTAGAATATAGGTAAACTCCTAAAAACATTCTCCAGGATAAAGAACTGCAATGGAAGAAAATAACACTATCTGAGACTTTACCAAGTTGATATCGATTCAAAATACCAATTACTGTAAGTATTGCATTATAGTATGATTTTCTTTAAAAAAAAACAACAAACTGCATGAATTTTCCTCAGCTAAGTATTTCCAGTTCCTTGTAGAAAAAAGATTTATGTCACTTTTTGGGATCATTTCCTGTTTTTTAAAAATCAGTTTGAGGTTATATGCTTACGTTGGTCACCATCTTTTCAAGAGGTTATTGGGCTAATACTTTAATAATACCTACTGACGCGGTTCTCCTATGGGATTAAAAGCAATCAAATCTGTAGATGGGGGGGGGAGGGGAAACACATTCTTTTCTGTTCCCCTAGCCAACTTGGCTACAGTCTACAGAAGCTGAACTTTCATTAAAAGAAAATAAAGTTTCTAGCCCTTCATCTTGTAAAGGTAGCATCTTTATACTGTAAATCAATACACTGCTGTTTGGTTTGCTCTCTAGCTAGACAGACCAAAACAATATAGCATCAAAGCAAGTGGGAGATCCCCTCCAAGCCATTTGTCTTTATGGAGTGTCCACTTCAAAACTGACTTTTCCCTGCTTCCATGATGCCAATTTAATTGTTGTCAAGCCAGACCCAAAGCAACAAATCCAATGATAAGGCAAAAATTCTTTATAACTAAAATGGGACATGTGTGGGTGTGATGTAGACTGCTTACTTTGTGCTAGGCACTGTACTAATCACTTAAATGCATTAGTTTATTTCATTTTATGATAGAGGTGTTGTTTCTCATCTCCATTTCATAGAGGAAAAAATTGAGACTCAGAGAGGTTAAGTAACCTGCTCAAGGTCACATAGCTCGTGAAGTGGAGTAGCTGGGACTCGAAATCTGTCCAATCCCAGATTTTAGTCTCTTAACCACAATATTACATTGTCTAGGAAACCAATAACCTAATTCTGCTCTCATTTATATTCTGTACTATCTCTGAACATTTCCAAGAATTTGCCTCACAAAGACTCCTACTGGAACCAAATAGAGTGGTACTTTCTGGCCCATATATTTTCAGCAACCAAAAAAAATTGCACTTGACTCTTGAAGCATCTTTACCTCAAGGAATAGGGAGAAGCACACAAACTGTGTGGTCAGAGTAGATGGGTAATTTGGGCAAGTTACATAACCTCTCTCAGCTTCACTTTCTCATCTATAAAATGGAGGCAATAATAGCTACTGTCCTGGACTGTTTGTTGTCAGCATTAAAGCTAACAATTTATCAGATACTCCAGCTATCAGACACTGTGCAAGAAATTTACTTACGTTGTCTCATTTCATCTTCACAGTGATCATCTGTGAATCTACTTGTCCTGACACATATTCATCTTTTCATTAAAAAAAAAATAGCATCTGCTGGGTGATAAGAATACATTATTCATCAGAAAGAAGCATAGTCATGGCCATCTTGTTTGGCAATGGTCAGTAATGATGACAACAAAATGTCCAGGCTTCTACTTTTATTAGTTTTTTGATGGGGGTAGGGAAGTTCCATCTATAAACTAAAGGTTAGGATTCTCTAAAGTCAGCCTGGCAAACTTTAAAATTTGTGATACAGACTACAGTAATGTTGTGAAAGTTGCATATTGGCCCGACCAGGTGGTGGCACAGTGGAGAGAGCATTGACCTGGGACATTGAGGACCCAGGTTCGAAACCCCAAGGTTGCCAACTTGAGTACGGGCTCATCTGGCTTGAGCGCAGGTTCACCAGCTTGAGCACAGGGTTGCTGGCTTGAGTATGGGATCATAGACATGACCCCTTGGTTGCTGGCTTGAGACCAAGTTCTCTGGCTTGAGCAAGGGGGTCACTGGCACAGCTGGCACCCCCCTGGGTCAAAGCACCTGTGAGAAAGCAATCAACAAACAGCTAAAGTGCCACAACAATGAGCTGATATTTAATCATCTCTCTCCCTGTCTCTCTCTAAAAAAGAAGAAAAAAAAAGTGCTACTTTGAAGCACTGATCATTGCCTGAGGTCTTTCACCTTCAACAAGCTAAACTTCTGACAGAAGTCTTCCCTGATAGCTAGGCCACAGTAGATTCCTTACTGTGCCTCACACACACATCCACACATCCCCCGCTCCTCAGAATTTGTTAATCATGTACTCTGCCTGAAGTTCCTTACATTCCTTTGTCTCATCATTCCAGATCTACCCATTGTTGTTTATTCATTTATTTAAGAAATATTTATTGAGTGCCTACTGTGTGCCAGGTTCTGTTGTGGGTGATTAAGATTCGGCACTAAAGAATCAGACACCTCCCCCAAATCCTAACTCCATGAAGTTTATATTTTAGTGTAATAATTAACAATTTGGTACACCTGTGAAGCACAGAGTGGAGCGTTCCGAACGTGAACTACAAGGTTTCAAATCAAGAACTAATAACGTGTCTGGTGTGAAACCTCATTTCTCTAGTGAGGCCATACATGGACTCTAGGTTTTAAATAACAATAACCATGTGAAATGGATAAATGGAACCAAGTCACCCAACTTTTGGCTAAGTCAAGGGTAGGGGGAAATAGAATTAAATATCCCTGTTTCTGCCTTTCCTGGAGACTCTGTCTTGCCAGCTTAATAATTGAACCTGCTTCCTTCCCTTTCTGGTCTTGTTTCATCATCACTTGCTGCTTAGCGTTTCCTCTGAGTTCCCTCCACCTGTGAAGGTGCTGCTGACGTACACCTGGTTCTGAAAATCTGGATTGGTTTTTAGAAGAGCCCAGGCCACCAACTTTGAAAACAAACAAACTATATTTTAATAGGGAGGTAGTAAATTATTTTTCAAGAATGTAGCTACTAGAGCATCACAATACCCAATGTTTCTTGGTTTCTAACTCAATATTTTTAATTACTTGCCTTTATTGGTTAGGCAAAATGTAGAGTCAAGTTTCAAGTAATACCTTTTATTGGACTAATGGTGGAATATCGACAGATAAGCTTTGGGAATACAGAAAACTCCCCTCTGGGTCAGTAAGGGATTGACTCTGAGGAAAGGATTTTTGTAGACAGAGAGGCCTCCCTGTCAATATTGTACAGTTGGTCCGATAAAAGGGATTACTCAAAACATGCCGAGTGTTTTTCTCTACATTAAAAAGGAATTGAGTCTTGTGAGCTAAAGACATTATTATGTAGGATGAATCTTATGTAAATCAGTCATTTGATATTTCTAAACCTACATTTCCTCATCTGTGGAATAAAAATGGTAAAATACATCTTGTCCACTTTATAAGGTTATTATATACTATTAGCTAATATTTGTGAAAACATTTTTATAATTGGAAAATATGACAAACTGTGATATTTTTATTGCTCATTGATATGCCTAAACTATTGGATTTCAAAGCAATGCTAACACTTCAAATTACAATGGTGGGAGTCCTTTTGAATTCCTATTTTAACGCTCATAATTTATAATGTTAATGCAAGTCAACAGAATATCTTTGATTCCCTCCTATGGGCCAGGCACCAGTTAAATCATTTCCCATCAGCATTTTCATTCAGAGACAGAAAAGTTTATTTAAAAAATACAAATAAGAGAAGATATCTTACACAGGGAAAGATAGCACTCACTTGTCCTATGGCACCCAAGTAAAATGAATCGTTGTGGCACCTGTGAGACGCTTTTTTCTTATTGTACAGACCTTCCTTTTCCAAACTGTCTGGATGAACAATTCCATTAATGAATCCCTAATAATCTTAAGAAAAGCAAACCTATGGTTGCTCAATGTCATCCACAAAATCCCAACAAAAGCTCTGCATTCTGTCCTAGAAAAAACTGTTGGATTCTAAATAAACTTCTCTTTCATTTTAGAATATCCAGTGTAACAATTCCCTTTCCCTTCATTTTCTTTGTGATCAAATTCAAATAATAAATCAGCACGTTCAATGAACTATAGAAGTCGAGATGTGTCTATGCAGACTGATATAAATACCTTATTCTTCAAGGACCATCCTTAGTTACACAGAAGATTAACCCTTTTTTTTTTTCCAGTTTTCAATGGTTTTATTTCTTCTAAGAAGATTAACCCTTTTAATAGATGCTGTTCAGACCAGTTTAGTGTATTTGCTCAAATCTTAATTTTCTTAATAAAAGTTTTATTAATTATCACTTTTGCTAAACTCTGCTGTTTTTAAAACAACTCATGAGATAACTGCATTTAGGACCAGATAACTACTTCCTGCAAGTGCTTCCTCCTATAAAGTAGCAAGAATAATATATCTCTAAAAGACCTCACAACATAGAATGGAGATTTTAGAGAGTTTGATTTCAGATCTGTATCTATAGGGGAGCGATTCAACGAAAGTAGATTCTTTTGCTAAAGGTATCAACAGATTCAAATAAACTGGTGTGATATAAAACTAACCAAAATTCAACTAATTTAGCTCATTCCATCCATAATTTATTCCACAGCCATTTGCTGAACACCTACTATGTGCTGGGCACTGTGCTTGATGTCAGATTGCTTCTAGTCGGTAAGAGAGGTGTGCATGTAATATACACAATCTGATGAGAATGGAGATAGAGCTATGGCTAGGGCTCAAGAAAGGTTTAAAAGAAAAAGTGCAGCTTGACAGGAGTATGTGAACCAGTAGGAGTCAGTCGTAAATTGATGGAGCTCATGGAGAGGGGAATCTAAAAGAAGCAGCATGTACCAAGAACCAGGGATAAAAGAAAGCAAACCTCAGGGTCTCTACTATATGAAGGCTCCTTAGATCCTATGTAAGCTTGCTTCAGAGCTGCCCAGGCTGACTCGAAGGCCCTGTGAAATACACCAGCTGAAGCTGTCAGGGGTCTCTGCATGGAGACCTTGATAGACTAGATAGAGCATCAGGTACCTTTGTTGTCTCAGCAAAGCCCTCCCCTGGGTACAGAAGTGAATGAAAGTCCAGCCTCTTCCAACTTGAGGGAAGCAAAATTATTTTCTGAAAAGTTTTGATTTCTAGGAAATACAGCCCTGGAAGGGTAGATGAATCATTTGTAAAGTTGAAATAACATTCTTCAGCCTTATCATCATCCTCCATCTGAAATTTATCCTCACATGAGAAGTCATGTCCTTTCTTCTCTCACAGAGAACTCAGCTCTTGTTTCCATTTCTGATGTCACTTCAGGCTGTTGTTCAAGTAATTTCAATTCCCAAGCAGCAAGTGCGTTTAAATGACAAAGGAGAAAGATGGCAGATGAAGGTAAAACTGGGATCAGACTCTTAAACTTGGCTTTAACAGAAGGAAGATATCAAAATATCAAAAAATCAATAATTCCATACACAAAATTTAAATCACTATTTTTAATTCAGGCCAGTCATACCTTCTGACTACTGTTCTATTTAAGATGCCTAACAAGGGTGGTAATAACTGGAAACAATTGTAATGGAGTTAAATACCTCTAGAAATAGGTTTCAGTTATAAAAATTCCAAATGCAACCTTAATTATAAAGACACAAACACAGCATTAAAGAAAATATCATCTTTGGTCATTCAGATGAATTGAAACATGGAAATATGTTGTTAACACTTTTTGTCTCAGTAGTAATTTAGATTACATATAACTGGTCAGATTTAAATAAATCAATATTATTTATGTGAATATAAAAATAGCTACTGTTTTCTTATAATCTGGTTAATCAGTATTTTTAAGATTATTTTTGCCTGTTTGGTGGTGACACAGTGGATAGAGTATTGACCTGCAATACTGAGGTTGGTCGCCAGTTTAAAACCTGAGGTTGCTGGTTTGAGCCTGAGGTCGCCATCTTGAGCCCAGGGTTGCTGGCTCAATCCTAAAGTCACTGGCTTGAGCTTGAGGTCACTGATTCAATCCTTGGTCAAGGCTCATATGAGAAGCGATTAATGCATAACTAAATGGAACAATGAGTTGATGTTTCTTTCTCTTCCCTTTTCTCTCTCACTCTCCCATCCTCTCTCTCTCTCTAAAAGAAAAACACAAATTGTTTCAGAGAGATGTGTTATTTCATAAACCATTATTTTGTAAAATTAGTAAGTTTACTTACTTGTTTTTAAAAATACTTCTGCTAAAAACTAAGAACTATATGATTCCATACATAGGTGGGACATGAAAATGAGACTAAGGGACATGGACAAGAGTGTGGTGGTTACCGACGGGGAGGGGAAGGGAGGGAGGGGTGGGGAAAGGGGAGGGGCACAAAGAAAACTAGTTAGAAGGTGACGGAAGAGAATTTGACTTTGGGAGATGGGTATACAACATAATCAAATGTCAAAATAACATGGAGATGTTTTCTCTGAACCTATGTACCCTGATTGATCAATGTCACCCTATTAAAATGAATAAAAAATTTAAAAAAACAAACACTTCTGCTTTAAAAAATTAAAAAATTTAAAAAATTACAAAAACATGACCTATGAAAAGTCACAGACCTTGAAGAACAATCATCAACAATTAAAGGACAAAAACAAAAAAAAGAAACAGTTCATTGCTGAATATATTCTTTCTTCATAAGAAATGTCACAGAGCTATTTTGCGTATTTGAGAGAATGAGGTTGTAATGATTTGTCCCTTAGCATAATCACGTGCTCTGTTTTGCACTTGAACCCTGCACAATCCCCCCACCTCCCAAAAAACCCACATGAAACAAAACAAGCCTTCCTTAAGAGCCCTTTTGGAATCTCTTTTGGTTGGCTCTCAAGAGAACCTTTTCACATTCCTCTTGTCATTAATTATTTCTTCATTTCAAAAATGCTTGCTAACCACCTACTGTGTGCCAGGCAAAGTGCTAGATTCTGGGGTCACAAAGGTAGAAATTATGTGCTGGCCCCTCCCCTGACACAGTTCATAATCCAGTAGCTGGAGATTCTATAAGAAAAAGGACAATTACGCAGACATCTGGGGATGTATGAGGATGTACTGAGGGGCTTAGTGCACCTCTTAGTACCTTTTAAGCTGCTCTAAGCAGGACCACCCAATCCAATCAGAAGAGTCAGGGAAGCTTTCCTAGAGGACAGGTTATCTTAGCTGAGTTCCGAGCCAAGGGATAGAGTGAAGATGAATAAAAAGAAAAACAAAAAACGATAAAAGTATTAAAAATTATGACTAATATATGGGTTCAGATGGATTTTAACAGTGACCTAAAACAAAAATAAGAAAATAAGATTAAAAATAATAGAGCTGAACTTTGAAGTTAAATATTTAAAATTAGTCTGTAAGAGCCTTTCTAGATATACATGGTATGGAGCTGTAGGAAACAAGGGTTTGAAATCAGAAAACTGGGTCCAAGTTCAAGGCTCCAATTATTATAAGCTAGGTAACCCAAGATAAATCACTTAAACTCTGGGATGTGACTATTTTTTCTCGTCTGTGAAACGAATAATAATGCACAAGTTCTTCCACTCTCATAGAGCTGTTAGGCTCAAATAAAATAGTGGATGTGAAAATACTTTTTAAACTGTAAAGCACTACACAAATGTTAGTTATTATTATTAAAACAAAAGTGGAAGTGAGCTTAGTAGAATTAATAGGATTTAGATATAAGAAAAAAACAGAGATTATGAATATAAAGTGAAAGATAGTTCCCTTTCTTGCTAGGGTAATGGCCAAAATTAATTTCCCAGAGTCCGGGAGATTTGCCAGAAATATATGAAAGAGGTGCAAATTCATGTTTTTTTTTTTAGAGAAAGAAATTTAACGTGATAAAAAGTAGTGCTCAAAGGGAGGAAAGCTCTGCTCCCTCTTTAAGATGTCAGTAACGGAAGCAACAGGATAAAACATACTATCGCCTGACCTGTGGTGGCGCAGTGGATAAAGCGTCGACCTGGGAACACTGAGGTCGCCAGTTCAAAACCCTGCACTGGTCTGGTCAAGGCACATATGGGAGTTGATGCTTCTAGCTCCTCCCCCCTTTCTCTCTCTCTCTCTCTCTCTCTCACTCTGTGTCTCCTCTCTAAAATGAATAAATAAAAATAAATTAAAAATAAAATTTAAAAAAAGTAAGTATTAAAAAACACACACACACTATCAAGGAGCTACTTAAAAGCTCTAATGACCATATAGATATTCCCAGCAGCTAAAGTATTTAACTGAATGCATAGATTGAAAAAAAGACAATGTAAACCTACTGGAGTAAAAACAAGGGGAGAAAAATCAAGCTGATTTGAAATGTTTCTACAAAAATTAAAGTATGTGCAGATAGAGCAGGTAAAAGAAGAAAGAAAAGCTTATCAAGGACATAGAGCCCAGCCTGACCAAGCAGTGGTGCAGTGGATAGAGCATTGGACTGGGACACAGAAAACCCATGTTCAAAACCCCAAGGTTGCCAGCTTGAGCAAGGAGGGTTCATCCTACTTGAGCGCGGGCTCACCAGCTTGAGTGCGGGGTTGCCGACTTGAGCATGGGATCATAGATATGACCCCCATGGTCGCTGGCTTGAGCCTAAGGTCGCTGGCTGGGGCAAGGGGTCACTCACTCTGCTATAGGTCTTCAGTCAAGGCAAATATGAGAAAGCAATCAGTGAAAAAATAAGGTGCCACAACAAGACTTGATGCTTCTCATCTTTCTACCTTCTTCCTGTATGTCCCTCTCTCCATCTCTGTTGAAAAAAAAAAAAGAACACAGAGGTCCTTTCACGCAACAACTGGACTGGTACCGTTTCTCTCCAGCCCTGTGCTTTATGCTGGGGATAGATAAGGCATGGTTCCTATTCACTAGGGCTTCACTGTGCACTTGTGGACCTCTTGGAACAGTTTAGAAGCAAACAGAACAGAGAGTGGTAATGGGCTTAAGCCTTAAGGCCTAACAATAGATGGTTTAAGGTGAGGCTAAAGGAGAGATCAAGGATATTGGGGTTGTTTATAGAGCTGTTTTTAGGAAAGAAAAAAATACTAAACTAAAGCTCACAGTATGACCTGTGTGGTCACAGATGAAGAGGGGCTGTGTTCCCCTCGGTCTGAGGATTACACTGCTGAGCCCTTTTAGGCCCCAAGCGGTACCTGCAGGAACTTCCTGCGCAGCTTTAACTGAAATAAGGGAGAAAAAGGTGAAGGGCTCCACATGTAATAAGAAGCTGATCTGAGCATGTAGCCAAGGACCACATTTGTGGACAGTGACAGCACACTGAGTGCCTCTCTCACGACAAGTTTTACACCTGAGTCACAGCTTTAAAGTCCAGGAGCCATTGCCCACTGAGTGGATATAGTGGTGGGGTTCAAATAATTTAACAACAGGTTCTCTGCCCTAATGACCGTTTTAAGTATATTTCATGCATTTAATACTTAAATATGAACAATAAAAGAAGTACACAAAGCTAAACTATGAGTTTAAAAATATTAATGAAAATATTAAATAATATTTTTAACATTACCAAAAACAAATACAACTGTTATTTAAGATATTTCCATATTGCTCCTTGATTGGCATCTTCACTTGAAATTTTCTTCACTTTTATTCTAGCTTCCTATTGGTTTCACCATTTGGGGATGCAATGAACATTACTACAGGCACTTAGAATACACTGTCACACAGATGAACATTAAAAAAGAGTAAGGAGGCCTGACCTGTGGTGGCGCAGTGGATAAAGCATCGACCTGGGAACACTGAGGTCGCCGGTTCAAATCCCTGCACTGGTCTGGTCAAGGCACATATGGGAGTTGACGCTTCCAGCTCCTCCCCCTTTCTCTCTTTCTCTCTCTCTCTCTCTCACTGTGTCTCCTCTCTAAAGTGAATAAAATAAAATTTTTTAAAAAAAATTAAAAAATAAAAGAGTAAGGAATGTAAATTTGTGATTTCTACATTGGGCGACTGCCCAGGCACCCACCTTAGAAAGAACCCTGATTACAAGTGCCATTTTAACAACCGGTTTGCCGAACTCAACAAAACATTAGGTATCAGTTCTGCTGACCCAGTGAACCACTGAATCCCACCACTGAATGGATAGACCAAAAACAGATTATCATGCAAGCAAGTTGACCAGCTGGCTTTATGGGAATATGTGCTTTGTTATCCCCGTGATAATAAGATTTATTCTTAAGTGAAATGAAAATACTAAAAAGGAATGATGGTGTGTAAGCTACAAGTAGGCAATATTATTTCAGCAATAATGTAAGATCATAAATATTAAATTCTACTTACTTTTGAAATTTAGTTCAAATGTCACATCCTCTCAGCCATCTGTTGAATTCGAAAGTTCTAATCTTGACTCTATCATTGTACTGTGTAACCTTGGCAAGTTACTTAACCAGTCTGAGGATCAGTTTCTTCATTCATCCATTCATTTAACAAATATAATCAATGTCAAACATGTGACAGGTATATTTTAAGAACTGAGGATGAATCAGTGGTAGGAACCAAAGAAGGAGACAAAGGCCTTATTCTCAAGAAACTTATATCCTAATGGGATGAGATAACAACATACACACACACACACACACACACACACACACACACACATATACACACACACACACACACACATATATAGTTAGTGGTGCTAAGCGCTATGAAAAAAAATAAAGCAGGATAAGGGGCAGGGGACAGAGAGGGATGAGGAGTGGTATTTTTTAAAATTTTTATTGAATTTACTGGGGTAATGTTGGTTAATAAAATTATACAGGTTCCGAGTGTACGATTTTATAATACATCATCTGTATACTGCATTGTATGATCACCACCCAAAGTCAAGTCTCATTCCATCACCATTTATCCCCCTTTTACCTACTCCAATTCCTCCTTTTCTTCTGGTAATCACCATACCCTTGTCTGTTTCTTCCTGAGGTTTGTTTTTTATTTTTTTGCTTTTTTTTTATTCATTTGTTTTGCGTAGTTCCTTCACCTTCTTCATCCAGCCTCCAACTCCCTCCCCTCTGACAGCTGTCAGTCTGTTCTTTGTATGCATGAGTCTGTTTGCATTTTGTTTGCTAGTTTGTTTTATTCATTAAATTCCACATATGAATGAAATCATATGGTACTTTTCTTTCTCTGACTGGCTTACTTCACTTAGCATAATGCTCTTCAGGTCCATCCATGCTGCTGCAAAGGATAAGATTTCCTCCTTTTTTATATCCATTCCAATGTGCAATTATACCACCACTTTTTTTGATCCACTCATTTACTTGATGGACACTTGGGCTCCTTCCACATCTTGGCTATTGAAAATAATGCTGCAGTGACCACCAAGGTACCTATAGTCTTTCAAAGTACTTGTGATTATTAAGAAATTCTTGGTGGTGAGTTGAAATTTGAACAGAGATCCAAATGAAGTAAGGGAGCAAATCATTCAGATATTTGACAGCAGAAAATTCCAGGCAGAGGGAACAGCAAATACAAAGTCCCTGAGATGAGAGTGTGTATGAAGAATGAGGTGGGCATAGCTAGGGACATATATTTTAAGGGGAAATGCAGGAAATAAGGGCAGAGGGATAATTGGGGCCAAAAAAATTTTGAACCTTCTCAGGCAAGCTTTTGACTAACTTGTGGGTTTGTGGCAATGATTAGTTGAAATACTAAAGAAAGGTGACTGATACATATTATGTACTCAGTAAGTGGTACCTATTATTATTTCCTTCCTGACAATTACAAGGTTAAGATAAGAAAAGGCATCAGAATTTTCAAATCTGTCTTAGAAATGATTCCCAAAGTGACAAATGGAATAAAATTTTACATTCAAATGATATTTCCTGTCCCAGTTTTCCACTTCCCTGTCACAATGAGGCACTCTTCCTAGTTACGACAGTTCTTCCCATGATGTGGTAGGATAGTCTGTTCTAACATCAAGCATAAGAGACGTAAAGAAAGGTACATAGTACATCTTGGGACCCAAGTGAGTCTTGTTTTATTTTTTTCCATTTTAGAGAGGAGAGAGAGAGAGAAAGAAGGGAAGGAGCAGGAAGCATCAACTCCCATATGTGCCTTGATCAGGCAAGCCCAGGGTTTCGAACCAGCAACCTCAGAGTTCTAGGTCGAAACTTTATCCACTGTGCCACCACAGGTCAGGCCCAATGAGTATAATTATAACTTTTTGGTTGTGGCCACAGTAACCAATTGTTTGCAATCTTTTTTAAAAAGGTTATTTAAAACTATATTGGCATTATTTCGCTTTTCCTTCCATATATAGATGTGTTCTTTCATCAGACCACTGAACTTCTCAGAGGCTTAGGAACACTGCTTGAGAACTAAAAACGATGAGGTAATTGCTAACTTTTCAACTAATTCTTTTCATATGTTCATTATTCAAAAACAATAAATAAAACCCACAAAATATGGTGGGCAGATTTTGGAAAAGGATTTCTTATATATCATTTCCAGAAGATTTGCAATTGTACTTTGTGATTCAGATCTTAGTAGGCACAGAATTTAGAATAACTCTGTTTATCTGTGCAAACTTTCCTTAGCCTGTTGCAACTCCCAAGTCCAACACTTATACATGGGTGTTGGATAGAATATACTGAATATAAAGTATACAAAGGCTTATTTTTTCTCCTGCCTACAAAGATCTCCAAATCTTTACTATTCTGCACAGCTGCCTAGAATAGACAACAGTAGAGCTATTGTCCATGATTCAAACTGAGGAGGAGTGAAAATACCATAAACCCTTAAAAACAGAATTATCTTATTCTTTTGATTTTGCTGCACACTATAATGTGTTTGTGGCCATATCTGGATCATATCCGGTTAGAACACAGGAATAATAGATATCATTCAGATAATAATTAGCCATGTACTTGCAATAGCGGGATGTGAAGTCAAAGGAAAACACTAAAAATGTTGTTTTTTTGGAACATGACAAAGAGCTTTTTAAATGAATTTGAGCATTTTTTAGTGGCTGACTCATGTCTGGAGGCTTCACTATGGTCACCAATGCCTCAACTTTTGTACTTTTAATTTCTATCTTTGACAATTTTAAATGCTAAATACCACAAGGCTTTCTTATTGTTTGTAAGTACATATAGTTTCTCTTTGTTTCCTCTATTTTCTGTTTGTAAGCAAATGTTACAATTTTAGATCACATGTTTTAGCTATTGTTGCTGATTAAAGGGAATTATAACATGTCTTAGGACAATGGACCTTAAAATTTCACCATTAATGTTTAGAATTTATAAAATCAGCCCTATAAATTCTAGCCTACATTTTAATTTTTTTACTTGACCTAAGTTATATATTATTTCATTCACATTTGGTGAATTAAAATTCCAATGACAGAAAAATGATTAACTAAATTATGATAGCATAATTATTTATTTACAGAAAATATGACCAGAAGGAAATAGAGTCAGTGGTTATTTTTGGAAGGTAGAAGTATATGTGATTAATTTCTTCCTTGTGCTTTTATGCGTTTTCCAAATTTTCCTCAATGGCCATATATTGCTTTTATAACCTTACAAAGTTATTTTAAATTTTTTAGTTGTGAAAAACAAAAACAAGCCCAAATGCTTAGTACATTAATACATTTAAATCACCTAAAAATGTGCTCCTATAAAAATAGATCCTATTGGCCCTGGCCAGTTGGCTTAGCAGTAGATGGTTGGCCCAGATGTAGAAGTCCCAGGTTTCTATTCTGGTCAGGGCACACAGAGAAGCGACCATCCGCTTCTCCAACCCCCTTCTCTTTCTCTTTTTTTCTCTCTCTCCTCCTCCTGCAGTAATGGCTCGAATGGTTTGAGCAAAGTTGGCCCCAAATGCTGAGGATGGCTCCATGGCCTCGCCTCAGGCACTAAAATAGCTCTGTTGCTGAGCAACAAAATAATGGCCTCAGGTGGGCAAGCATTGCCTCAGTAGGTGGCTTGCCAGGTAGATCCAGGTTGGGCACATGCAGGAGTCTATCTCTCTTCCTCCCCACCTCTCACTTAAAATAAATAAATAAATAAATAAATAAATAAATAAATAAATAAAAGATCCTATCAAGAGACTGTCAATAGTTTCAAAATCATCTTTTCTCAAAGGAATACTCATTCAAACTTCAATTTTATAACACAGCACAGAGTTCCATGGAAACAGATACATCCTGGCAGCTCAGTGCAGGGATTTTATTTCATGTATAGAGAAAGGAGAACTGGGAAATTCATGTTTTTAGCTTCAGTATCCCCACCTTAGTTAAGATGTCTTAAAATATCCACCCATTCTTCACTGTTCATGCACCATTTGGATGCCTAAATCAGAGAAGGGGGAAAAAAAGAAACATTGGACCATTTTGTGACAAAATCTATCTTCCTGATTGATACGGGCTGCAAAAAATCAATTTGCTGGGCTACGTTTTGGCATTTTAAGCATGGACCCTTTCCCTCTTCCTATCTCCCTCTTCAGAAATAAATTTCTAGGTCTAGAGCTTTCCTGATTTTTAAAAGGAACTGGAAACTACTCAAGCCTCCTTCTTCTCTAACCGTTCCCCCTTCTACCCTCTTGGCAGCGATGCTACCCCTTGACTCTATGGGAGAGCCAAGTGATCACTTTAAGACACTCCTCAAGAGCTGACCCTCTGGGATCTGGCAGTCGTGCTCAGCTCTGTCCCTTTCCCTGAAATTCTCCTCTGTGGGTGCAGCTCTATTGAACTTCAAAGACAAATACTGGACACAGACATGACACAGAGAGGGCAGAGGGGCATGAGAATTGAGCCTTGGGCACCTAAGTGCTGACATAGATTTTCTTTGTTCTTAACTGGCCTAGCTAATTGTTGGTGCTTAGCAAATGTGATATAATAAAAATGTTACTATTAACAAAAAATAATAGAATTTTAAGAAAAAAGATGTTTGAGAACCATTGTTCATAAAATGCTAATGGATGGAGTCTAGCATCATTTTTAAAAGATTTTAAAAATCTTTCCAATGTTCTAGCTTGAAGAATTTGGTAAAATTTGTCTCCCTTGGGATGGAGGGTGGGTAGTAAGGGTGGAGGGGCACAGGGGAATAGGTCCAATGATAATATCATTTAAATAGCAAGCCATTTAACATCGGATAGAAATATGACAGTTAAACTCACCAGACTAACTATTATTCCTGCTCCAAGCATCACTTCCCTCTGCCTTAGTTGGCTTTGGAAGGAGAATGATCATTGGATATGGAATATTAGTCAGGAGCAACATAAATGTCTTTATCCTGGTACTTTGTTTAAAGTTAAAAATAAAATAAGAAAAATTCTTGAGTCACCTTTAAATTTTCCTTCTTGCTTAAAAGCTAATAAAAACAACTATCAAAAGTCAACAAGAATAGCAAAATCTAGGTCATTATAAAACTGAATGATGGGGGTTTATTATGGTATTTTCTTTGGTGAAAATTTTTATATTAAAAGTTTTTTAAAAGATAGCAAATTATAGCCATTTACATCCTCATTTGGCCTCAGAGTAGGTTTTGTGATCTCTAGCAAGTCACATCCCTGCCCCTTAATTTCCATAACTAAACGGAGAAAGTTTGGTTAGTCCAGATAATCTACAAGGTGTTCATTCCATCTGTTGATTTCTAAGACTCTTTAGTCACATTGATCTTACTAGATTGTATGAATTTCACACTCAGAGATCTTGGGGAAACCCAAGAAATTGAAAATCAGTAAGAGCTGGGCTTAAATTTTGGATTCTTAAAGCATACACACTTGCCTTGGACAAGTCACTTAAACAATCCAAGGCTCCGATTTCTCATGTGTTACACAGGAATAATAGTAATGCTTTTTTTCCTGGTGACTGTAAAGACAAGATATGGAAAGTACTTAAACATAGGACCTGGCACCTTACCTGCTCTCAATAAATGTAAGCTATTGCTGCTTTTGTTATAGTGGTTATTTTTATCATGGCCATTGTCTTGCCTTCTGGAACATCTGCCCTTGAGCCATCCTTTCTGGCTAAAGAGGCAGTGAGAAAAAAACTCACAAACCACTTCCCCCAAACAATAGAGTAAAGCTAGAGTGACTGCAGGTGGATCGCTAATTTTTCTTGAAAGCATGTACTTGCTTTGCATAAAGTGCCAAAAAGTCAAAACATGTGCTCTCCCCACCACACATGCTTCAGACACCAGAGCACCAAGTTTCTTCCTCAAGTTGTGGAAGTATCTTTCTCTAACAGGTGTTTATATTGTGAGCTTTATTGTATTAAACTGCTATAAGCACAAACCTGAGAGCAGCATTCCTGATTGAATTTGTGCTTTCTCTTTAGAGGTATGTGCAGTGGCCCCAGGGATATTTAAGATCTTGATAATTACTGGAGTCCAGTTAACAGCCTTTCTGATTTCAAAGCCAACAATCAACCAGGATCTAGTCTAGAAAAAAAGTAGCTTTGAAAAAAATTTTTTTAATTCCAACTATTCCTGTATAAAAGCAACAGAATTTCAATCCGGCAACAAATCATGACAAGAGCACCCACAATAAGAATTTACACATAGTAGCTCTATTTTCAAATAATCTTAAGTAATAGGTATTATTATTCCCATTTTACAGATGAGAAAATAGAGATTTAACAAGACTTAATAGAGTGAAATTTAAGACCTCACAGCTAGTATGTAGAAGAATAAAAATTTTGGCTACAGAGCCCATACTTGGGAACATAATAAATTAACACTATCTTCCTGAAAAAGTTTTTTTCTTTTCATCTTTGTTTTCCCTAAAAAGAAACTCAGTGGAGATACTCTGTGACAATCTTGGCTCTGTTCCAAAGTAGCAAATGTTCATTACATCTCAGATTAGAATGCAATTAGAATACCCACAATCATTCTATTTTATGAATTACACCTTGGTTTTAAAAAATCTTCCCAATTTAGTTGGACTTTGCCAAATAATTGTCCACATGATAACAGAAGCATGTTCCTTAACATCAAGACTCTTCTGATGAGGTTAAATTCCATCTGACCCATTATCTGGTAGCTTGAGATGAGGCTGGAGAGAATGAGTAGGCTAATGCCAGCTGGCTGACAATGTAGCAAAGCATGCTTTGAGGTAGAGTGAATGACACTCTGCAGCAATCCAGGATTTTAACCATTGTTTTTTGCTCTTTACATGATGATTTTGACCTCGGGAGAGTGCAATAAAACTCTCATACTAATGGCAGTATAAATTTATACAACGATTTGGGAAACAATTGTAGCAATAAGGAGCCAAAGCCTGAAATAAGTGTTTTTGTACTTAGACTCTATTTCTTCTCCTTGAATCTGTGTGACACCGAAGTTACCAGAATTTTGGAAGAATCTTCTGTTTAAATATGTTTATCACAATAGTATTTACAATAGAAAAAAATTCAAAACAATCTAAATGTCTGATAATAAGCCAAATAGCTAAGTCAATTAAGGTCTAACCACATAGTGAAATAGTATGTTACCATTAAAATGTATGTTTACAAGCCATTACAAATTATGTTAACAAGAAAAATGCTTGTGCTATAGTTAAATTGAAAGCAATGCAACTGTATAAATATAACACTTATGGTTACTTATATTAACCTCTCTGTGCCTCAGTTTCTTCATCTATAAAATGTGACTAATGTAAATAATACCATCTTCATAGGATTGTTATGAAGATTAAATGTTAGCATACAAGTACTGAGAGTAAGTAATCACTAAGTGTTAGTCATACAATTCAGATATTACATATTATCCTCATTTTATTGAAGAGGCCATTGAGGCACAGAGGGGGTAACACAAGGGAAAAGATGGCTCAGGAGCAACTAGCAGAGACTTGGTTTTAACCAGGGTGTGTTTGACACCAAGTCTAATGCCTTTAGCTGTACAGAATACTGCTTGACAGAAAGAAGACATTCAGGAGAGTAAGTCAGATTGGAAAATAACTTATTGTAATTTTACAAATATTGTCTGAAATGAGACACTGTTCAAAAACTACATCAGAGACAATTATTTTGAACTTTCTTTTATTTTTTGTATTTCCATTTAGTATTTTTAAACAATGCTAAACATGAGACATGAAAAATAAGCATATTACAACATTGTTCTCCAGAATTAAATGACAACTAATAACTTCTTGAGTGAAAGAAAGACAAGGAATCTCAGAAGAGGAGTTAAAACATTGTAGAAAATAAAACTTGGATCTAGAGAAGACTGAAAAAGAACAGGAGAAGATGGAAGTTGGAAAATCATTACCTAAAGAAAACAGGTGGGGAGAGTTGGTGCAATCTCACTCTACCAATTCCTGAGGGAGGCTCACACACCAAGTGCAGCATGGGAGAAGGAAGAATGCTATTAGTGAGGGGGTGGAAAGAAGATAAACACCCTCAGGACAGGAAAATATCAGCAAAATAACTGACTGAGTGGAATCTTCATGGTAATAGCTGAGCTTTTAAGGGTACCTTTGAAAAAAAATAAAACTGATTCATGAGAAATGGTCAATCATCCACCAGGCTTAAAGCAGGTGTGTAACTCAGATTCGCAGGACTGCTGTCTATATATCTTTTGGATTTCATATGTAAATATATATGTATATATATGTACACACACACACACACACACACACACACACACACACACACACACACACATTGGAAATAGGCCTAAAGTAAGTGGGCTAACAAATAGTTCTTTGGAAAATTTAGTGAGGAGATAAATCACAATTCCCTTTAGTATTTTTAAAATATTAATATCGGACCAGTTATTCATTTTAAGGATGACACTTTATCTAATTTTACATAATACACAATAGGTCATCCCAGGGACTCTGAAGATTCTAGAGGTCTTTTAGTAAGTGGTTTAGAAGATGGTCTCTGACTGGGTTTGAATCCTAACTCCAACACTTACTAGCTATGGAATTTTGAACAATTTAAATTCTTTAAACTTCAATTTCCTCACCTGAAAAATGAGAATAAAATAACACCTCAAATACAATACTATACTGAAATTTTGAAAAGGTAAATGCATAGCCTGACCAGGCAGTGGTGCAGTGGATAGAGAGTCGGACTGGGGCAAGGAGGACCCAGGTTCTAAACCCTGAGGTCACCGGCTTGAGCACCAGCTCACTATCTTGAACGAGCGGTCTCTGGCTTGAGTGTGGGATCATAGACATGACCCCACGGTCACTGGCTTGAGCCCAAGGTTGCTGACTTGAGCAAGGGGTCACTGGCTCAGGTGTAGCACACCTGGCTCCCCACCCCTGTCAAGGCACATATGAGAAAGCAATCACCGAACAACTAAAGAGCTGCAATGAAGTATTAATGCTTCTCATCTCTCTCCCTTCCTGTCTGTCTGTCCCTATCTGTTCCTCTCTCTGACTCTCTGTCTCTGTCAAAAAAAAGAAAGAAAGATAAATGCATAATAAAGTGCTTGACACAGTGCCTGGCTCAAAGAAAGCACTCAGTAAATGTTAGCTGTTACCATCTATAGCAACTCATCAAAAAGGCTCTAAGCTCCTTGAGGGCACACTGTCTTTTTCATGTTTGCATGCCAATGCCATTCACAATTCTGGGGGCATAAAAAAAGCAAGTTTTAGCTAAATGGTTGTGAAATTACTGAAAACAAGGAAACTGGGAAGCAGAGAAGCAGAGACTGGGAGATGTTTATCATATGGGAGAACATGAACTATCAAATGAACTTAATCCTAATAAGAGATTTAAGTGGGAAGCCTTTATTAACCTTCACTTCTTCAGTTCATTTATTCATTTCAAAAATATAGAGAGATGGTGTAGAAGAGACAAAGATAGGCAAATGGGACAGTCTCCAGCCTCATGCTAGTTAAAGTACAGCAGTGAACTCATCTATTAGACCAATAATTTTGGGAGGCAATAGGGTAGAGTGACTAAATGGGGCTACAGGTAGTTTGTTTGTTTGTTTGTTTGTTTGTTTTATAACATAGGTTCTTTGGTGTGAAGGAGCTGTGAGTGATGGTTCTAATCTGAGTCTAGCAGGCAGACGTTAATTGACCTGCCCACAATTACATAATTAATTGCAAAGCAGGTGGGGGAAACAATAAAGAAAACGAGAATCTTTTTGCACCCCTCCCCAAATAGTTGGATTTCCACTTTGTTTGAACTGGTATTTTTGTTTCTTTGTTTGTCTTTATTGTATGTACTGTATTACAAATCACTTTTGTAATGGCTGGTTAATGTTAGAGTACAAGCTACCTGTGACTAAGGACTACATCAGCCTTGCTCTTCAAAGAATCTCTAGCAAGCCCTGGCCAGGTATCAGTTATTCCAATTGCCAAGCTTGTAAATTCAATCCCCAATCAGGGCACTTATAAGAATCAACCAGTGAATGCATAAATAAGTGGAACAACAATTTGATGTCTCTCTCTCCTTCTCCCTCTTCCTGTCTCTAAAATAAGTAAGTAAATAAATAAATCTCTAGCAAAAGTTTCTGGAATGGTGCTGTTTAATATGGCAGACATAGCCACATGTAGTTATTCAATACTCAAAATGGGGCTAATCCAAATTGAGATGTGCTGTAAGTATAAAATTAATCCAGGATTTTGAACACGGGGCAAGAAATCTCAAATTTGTATGGACTACATATATAATATTTTGAATATATGAGGTTAAATAGAGTATATTATTGACATTAATTCTACTAGTTATTTTTTTCTTTTTTAATGTGGCTACTAGAAAGAAATTCAAATCACATATGTGGTTCACATTGGTGGCTTACATCATATTTCTATTGAACAAAGAAAACACTCCATAAATTTTTGCTGGGTAAGTGAATGAATGAATGAGTGAATAATTAAGAGGGCTTATAGGGTTCTAAAAAGACTAAAACTAGCCTGTCCTTTGTAGCATGATGGCTGACATCTTGATAGCATACACAGGTCTCTTTACTAACTGAGAAGTCCAGAGGGTAATCTCGATATTATATACCATGATCCTTAGCAGCTAAACCACTGGTAATAGAGTTTATAAGGCATAAGGGTTTGAAATAACCTATATTTTCCCATGTCAAGAAAACAAAGTGCCAGTCATGTGTGGAAAAGCAAAGAAGATTACAATCTTGTTACAAGATTAAAACTTCATAACAGAGTACATCCAAGTAGGCCAAACCACAAAGGGTATGGAGAACATGCATTGTATTAAACTATGAGTTATTTTATGCAGGCCTGAAACTGTGGGGAGGAAATGAGAAGGAAAATTACAGAGGCAATAAAAGAAAACGAAATTTTATAGCATTTGGAGGTGATTCTTGAAGAAAAATGTTCAGCGTAATACTTTTGATACAAAAAAAGAAAAGCCCAAGGAGCCAATTTTCTAAGTGATTAAAAATTATGCCAAAATATATGAGAAGAAAATAATAAATAAAGAAGGAGAATAGGGGAAAAAAGAAAAAGAAAAAGAAAACACCCCGGAAACTAATAAAACTAATATTCCAAAATGGCCGCAGTGATGCTTTCTAGATGGTGGGATTGTAAAGATGTTTTGGTTTTTTATTGTGCCTTTGTACATTTTCCAAAATCCCTATAACAAAGTGTGACTTCATAATTGGGAAAATGCAATAAACTCTTTCTTAATTAAAAGGATAAAGAAGGGGGTGAAGCTTAGGATAGTGATGGAATGACAAGCTAGAAAGAGAATGGGGAATCTGTGACAAGCCCGGAACCAAAAACCATCAGGTGGCTAGGCAGAGTCTGACACAGAAAACCAAATAGATCAAATAGCTACAAGAATGATGGAGTGGGTACCAGCGGGGAGTGGGCCAATGAAAGACCACATGCAAGAAATTGGGACTCAACCTTCGAAGCTTGAGGTGACAGAGCTAAGGGAACAAGACAAATGAACCAACTTTCAAAGCTAAAATGATGATGGATAGACCTGGGAGCAGCCTAAAAAGGGAAGAAAGGTTCTGGAAAAAGTCCTGAACTTTATCAGATTCTTTTTCTTGAGGTTGAAAGAGAAGGTTGAGAGTGATCAGTTAATTGTATAGTATTTTTTATTATGTAATTTAGCTGGAAATTTTAAAACTGTTCACACAGTAAAACCTGCTAAATGCAAGGAAATACATCAAGACTTGGGTCTCTTTCTGATAAGACTATCTGTGTATTTGCATGGGGAATCATTTATTTCACACATATTTATTAAGAACTTTTTCCTAGGGCATAGGAAGGAAAGGTATAAAATAGGAACCCCAAAGTCCAGCAACAACCCCTGGCTGCTCTGGTTTCCTGTCTCTATGAGCTAAATAAATGAAACATTACATTATCTGATAGGAACCAGATTCTCAAAGCATAGTGCCCTGCCTTGGTATGAATGTCTAAAGATGTTTTAAAATTCTCCAGCATCTAAAATATACTCTTCAATAAAAGTCTGATCCAAAATGGTTTAGGACAACTAAGGAAGCTGTGAATAATGGTACGGTCTTCATAGCATCTGCATTATCATCTTATATTCTTCCTTTTCAATGACAAAGAAGAAAAACCAGTTTCAGAAGATCAGCAGAGTGCTCAGTTTTCAGCCCTATTCTTATAAACTAAATTAGTCAGACAAAAGGTAAAAAGTACATTAAAGCAGGTATGTACAGATCTGAAAGCCATCCACTTTCTAAATAGCACTGTCAAATTTAATCAGGTACATTAAAGACATACCTGCCTTTAATCAATGGTTATATATTGTAGTTTTTTAATAAGTATTCTTCAAATACAACCTGAATCTTCTACCTGTAAACTGTCCATGTGATATCCTTGGCAAATCTTTATTTTTTTTTTACATAATAGAAAGCAAATTAGATGAAAGATCAACAGGAGTGTAGAGGTCTTTATTTTACAATCATCCACAGATTTAATAACAAAGCATCTTAATAATGAAAATTCAGGAAAATGTAGGATACTTTGGGTGAGTACATTGCAAGACAAACTGGGAGTCAACTACTATATAGCATGACTATCAAACATTTTGGGAATGATACCATGACATACAATCTTTAAATTCCAGAAGAGCCACATTTTCCTCTTTTATTTTAATTTTCATTTTAATTTATTTTTGTCTATTAAATGTTCTGTCCATTAAGTGGTTAAAACTTAAGGTTACCCATCCAAGGAGTAGAAAATGAAGGTTCTCAGTTTGATGGACAAGAGCTCAGAGATCCCTGATGTCCCAAAATATTAGGTTTCTCTTCTAATAATGTTGGAAATATTGCCTACTGTCATGATTAATCTCAGCCACAGCATAAACTGATTGTAGGTGACACAGTCACAGAGCAGCGCCTGTGTTGGTTTCCACACACCGTCAAATCTGCTACAAATGCAGGGGTGAATGGGAGAGAACTGTGATACCAGGTTTCCTGGTGGCTAATTGATTGTGACATGAAAGAAGGAAACCTTTATTTTAATTCAAAAAACAAAAGCCAAATAGCAAAACTTATGTACGTGCTGAACTTTTTTTTTCTTCCTCAAGTGGAAAACATTGACTTGCTAACAACTCTTGGCTGGCATCAAGGGAAAGTGGAGGTATTTGCAGATGTGGAGGAAGACATACAAAACATTTTTCAAATCAAAGGCTTGAATTATTGCACTGGGTTCATGAAGTTTCACAGGCATCTTGACACACCATTGTCTTCGCCCTGGAACAAGCAGCCCTTTCTATTCAGGAAAGAAAACAACCCAATGTTTCTTACAATCAGATCTGTATGTATCAAGGAGCTATCTATATTTTGAAATTCTTTGCATTGTCTGTGGAAGGGTGTGCTGTTTGGACTCAACAATGGCAACATTGATTTTAAGATTTTTGAATTTTGGTTGTACAGAGCAAACAGTGAAAGAAAACTGCCGGCTTTCAGGACTACAACAGTGCTCTTACACAAACTCACTTCTTTCCTGGCTTGTTTTACATAGCCAAAGATCAATACTGCTCATTCAGCCAATGTTATTAACCCCATTTATCAGCTTCTTTCTTAAAGAAAGAAAAAAATTGAAAGGATCTTGCCGACAAAGTTATGTCATCTTCCGCTCTGTTCAATCGTAGAGTGGATAATTCACTTTGTTGTGCACCCCCAACAATTGAGCCTTGTTTATGAACTTACATTTATTAAGTGAAAGTATTTGGAAACTGATGGTACATTCAAGCTGGGTTGCCATGGGCAGTAATCCTGGCAGAAAGTCGTGACCTCCCTGTTATGCAGCGAGTAACTAATTGAAATGATACAAATTACTCCGATTCTCTGTCTGCCAATTAAGAGCCTGGTTCTGGTCAAGGGTCAAATGAGCTCCTATTCATGAAACTATGTTTGAAGTAGCTGCTACTATACAAGGGGGTTTGCTGTGGGCATCTCTACTCCTTTGGACTTTACCACATACTGCTGAGAGACAGTAAAGCAGTAAGTTCCGAAGCCTACCTTCGCCAACACATCAAAAGCATACCGTTGTCATTCAGTTTGTGCTACTTGTCAACAGCACTGGACATGGTTTGCTAAACTTTACTGGCTAGAAATAAATGTTGTATACAGAAGCCACTCAGGGAACCCATCCTTTTTAGCCTGCATGTATCTCATTGGCTCTCTGATATGCCCACGGCAGAGGAAACCAAATGCCATAAACTCAATATTGAATGATTCTCATCGTACCAGTTCTCATCAAGTGTCATCCTTAGCTTCTCTCTGCCCCAGCCCAGATATGTATAGCTGCCTAATAAATGAGATAAATTAAAAGCCTAAAAGGTATATAGCATGCAAATTCTTTCTTCAAAGCATAATCAGGATGATTATCTCTGTTTGAGAAATGACACTAAATGTTCATCTAATTGAATCTGGGAAATGTGGCAATAAAAAGTTAATAATTTACAGAGAAAATGGTCTTCAGAAAATTCTAAGTGAATGCTCACTAAATGAATTTCAGGAATTGTGCTCAAAGGAGTATAGGATATGCAACAAAGGCAACAGCTTATTTTAAGTATGTTTTTTACACTACCAAAACTATTTGCTTTAGAGAACCATGCTGGACATATACGTGCATGGAGGCACACACACATTGTCTGCAAAATACCTAGCAAAAAATGGAAAAATGCCTTCATAAGCCAGCTGAAAATATCAAAAGGAAGTGAACTACGCATTTAAATTTTAGCTTAAAGCTTGACTTCAGGGGATGTATTCAACACTATTTCCAAAATCATATTTACCTACAATTAATGCATGAAGAAAAACCCGTTTTAAGGTCATATAAAGTTTACAAAGCCAGGAAGTGCAAGGTTAGGTTGGACATCTATTCTAGCCAATCTATGCTAGCATCTAAGCAGATTGTCCTTAACTTAGAATATTTTCCATCTTAAATCTCAGGAATTTCAGAGAAAGGTAAAATACTTGGTGAATCCCTTTCACATGACATTAGCAGGCTGTCTCCAGATTTGCACTAGAATAGCAAGCTAATAAAAACTGCAAACCCTAGCTGGTTAGCTCAGTGATAGAGCACTGGCCTAGCATGTGGAAGTCCTGAGTGCAATTCCTGGTTAGGGCACACAGGAGAAGTGACCATCTTCTTCTCCACCCTTCTCCTTTCTCTCTCTCTTTTTCTCTCTCCTCTATCTATTCCCCTCCCACAAACATGGCCCAAATGGTTTGAGCAAGTTGGACCCAAGTGCTGAAGATGGTTTCGTGACCTCACCTCAGGCATTGAAATAGCTTGGTTGCTGAGCAATGGAGCAGCAGCCCCAGATAGGCAAAGTGTCATCCAGTAGAGGGCTTTCTGAGTGGATCTGGCATGCAGGAGTCTGTCTCTGCCTCCCTGCCTCTAACTTAGTAATAAAATAGTAATAATTAATAACAAAAAAACTGTAAAGGAGCTACAATATTGAATTTTCCCTCTATATGCGCCCTAGAAAAGTAGTTGCTTTAGGTGACTGGTCTGGTCTGTTTTGCAAGCCCTGGCTACTATATCTCACCTATCTTACCAGTAAACACCAGTCTGGGTTAAAGGTGGGATCTGGGTGCTCAGATTTGCACTTTTGGTAAAATCAAGAACATTACCCATAAGTCTTTGTGGGAATAATGGGCTCAAGTTGAGGAACTCTGTTTAAAAAAGCAATGATGTACCAGCAATCTGATGCCCCAGTAGAACGAAGTGGTTAAAAACACAAACATTGTACTCAACCAAACCTGAGTTAAAATTTCAACTCTGCCACTTACTATGAATCCTGGGCAAATAATTCAGTTTCTCTTCACATTAGCTTTCTCATTACACACACACACACACAAAAAAAAATTTTAACATAATACCTGGCATAGACTAAGTAAGTGCCTCTGTCCGTGATAGCTCTTATTACAGAAAGACTCCTGCCATAAAAGACAGTACTGAAATGCAATCCAGAACTTAAAAATAATTTAAAAGTTTCAGTTAAACATTCCAGTCAATTGGGTAGTTTACTGTTATCATAACAGCTGTAGAAATTTACAAATACTATTTATTTCATTGAAAATATTCTAAGTATCAGAAATAAATTTTATTTTTTATTCATTTATTAAATAAACAAATAGGCCCTGAAAATATAGCAGTGAGCAAAGCCAACATGTTTTGACCCTCCTCCAGCTTACAACCTAGCAAAGCAAGTAGATCACCAAGCATAAATATTGATATGGAGACATCTGGGGTGTTATGGGAGTGCAGAGCATGGCACCTAATCTGTCTAGTTTTGTCATGAATAGGGTCTTACCACTCATGGTTGACTAGAAAAAACAAGGAAGAATTTATGTCTTGGGTTTTCCACCAAAAAGCTTTTTTTCCATTCTAGGGCAATTCTCCCCAGGCACTATGGAGGGCAGGGACATTGAAAGGTCTTACCAAACATCACACTGGACTCTCCTGTCTTATTTCAATCTGGGCTCAATCTGTCTTATTTCTTCCCTGAGCCTTTTCACCTCTGTGCTTTCCCATTCCCTCCTGCAGCCTCTGGTGTCTTTTCCTGCCCTTCCACCTTCCAGACTCATCTCTGATGTCACCTCCTCCATGAAGGTGTTATTTCCCAATTCTCCAGTCAAGTTGTTATCTTTCCTTCCTCTGGAGTTCTCGGATTCATAAATTGGGAGCAACAACCTATATCACTCTCTCGTTTGATCTTGAGTATGGCCCGTGAGCAGATCTCTATGTCATATAACTCCAAGTAGACCATAAGCTACCCAAAGGCAGGAATGAAGTCTCATACCTAACCACCTAACACAGTGCCTCAAACTTGAGGAATTCAATAAATGTTCGATAATAATAATGATACTCTTGGTTCAAACGTAGATTTTTCAAATGATCAACCCCAAGAAACTAGGTATTTAACCACCAAAGATCATTATGCATGAGTGATTCTCCTGATCTTAAAAGAAATAAACAGACCTCCAACATTATAGAACCACTTCACTCCTAATAAATCCATGCATCAGTCAAGTCAAACAACGAATACTCATTAAGTATCTATTATTTAATAGGAATTGTGGCAGGCCTTGGGGATGCAGTAACTCATGGAGTTTACATTTTTGTTTGTAAGACAGACATTTAAAAAGTAATTAAAACTACCAGAGGCCAAATTCTTAAATGGAGAAAAGACTTGAACAAATACTTTACAAAAGAAAATATGTAAACGGTCAATAAACCCAACATCATGAGTCATCAGGAAAATGTAAATTAAAAACACCATGAGATACTACCACATATACATTAAAATGGTAAAGCTTGAAGTGACTTACAATACTTAGGGTTGATGAGGATATGGAAAATTGGAACTCTCATATACTGATGGCAGAAATATAAAATGGGACAACTTTGGGAAAGTTTGGCAGTTTCTCATAAAGTTAAACATACCATATGACACAGCAATTCCACTCCTAGGTATTTACCCAAAAGAAAAAAAAACACACTTCTACCAAAGGCTTTACTCAAATGTTTAAAGCAGTTTTATTTATACTAGCTAAAAACTAGAAACAATCCAAATTTCCACCAGCAGGTAAATGGATAAATCGAGATGTATAATATCCACACCACTTCTTAATAAAATGGAATGGACTACTAAACTGCAGCAAAGTTGATAAATCTCAAAAACATGCTGAGTAAAAGAAGGCAGGCATAAAAGAATACATACTGTATGATTCCACTCATATGAAATTCTAGTTAGAACCAACTAAGCAATAGTCACAGAAAACATGTCAGTGTCGCTGGTGGCCAGGTATAAAGGCTAGGATACTCTGAAAATGGGGCACGAGGGAACTATTGAGGGTCATAGAAATGTTCTGTATCTTGATTGTGGTGATGGTTACACTGTGCATACATTTGTCAAAACTCACTCAATTGTATACTTTAAATGAGTGCAGTATAAGTAAATTATATCATAATAAACTTGACTTTTTAAAAACTTCCATAAGTATTGTCAAGAAGAAATAATTGGTAAACTAGATCTTAAGATGAGTAAAAAATGTTCAGCTAACTGTATAATTAAGTTAGTCTTAATCTGAAATGGTCTTAAAAAAAAAATTATTTTCAGTATGTGCTCCTTCCATAACCAAATTATCACCTCTGATGGCATAAGAGGAAAGGAAGTTCATGTTAATTAAATACCTTGTATAAACCTGGCATTGTGCTAAGAGATTTATGTAGGATATCTCACTTAATACTAACATTAATCCTGAAAGACAGGTATTATTATCATCACTTTATTAAAGTCAGTGAAATCGGGTCTCAGACACTAAGATACTTTCTCAAGGTCACCCACTTTGCAAATGGTGGAACTTGACCTTCAATCTAAATCTGTTTTTCCTCAAAGCCCAAACTCTTCTTTTTTTTCAAAGATTTTATTTATTCATTTTAGAGAGGAGAGAGAGAGAGAGAGAGAGGAGCAGGAAGCATCAACTCCCATATGTGCCTTGACTGGCAAGCCCGGGGTTTTGAAACAATGACCTCAGCGCTCCAGGTCGATGCTTTCTCCACTGCGCCACCCCAGTCAGGCCAAACCCCAAACTGTTTTCCCGAGAACTCCCTGAGTGATCAAATCGACATTTCTCTGTGACTGTGTTTATCCTCGGACATCACTATGCCTCTACTCCTCTATCTCATTTCTTTCCTATTCTTCAAGATCCAGCTTAGGGCCCCCTTCCTGACACAGAGATCTCACTTTCTTCTGAAGTCCCACACCAATTGCTATCTGTGTGACTTATTTTGGCATTTAATCTTAAAATGACTTATTTCAGCATCTAATTATTTTACTGCGTAGGTCTTGTCACCCCAACAGCCTGCCAGGTTCTTGCAGGCAGAGATATATTAGCTATAGGGACCTAAAGACAGTAAAATCATAATGGTCTTAATTGATTTGTTACTCATGCAAAGCCCAAGTCACAGTGGAGATGGGAGTTCTCTGAGAGGTTGGCTGACATAGTTCTGCAATTGTGGCGCTCCTCATTGCACACATTCCACATACCAGCAGTGGGCTAGACGCTCCACAGATGTCAGCTTATTTTTTTTTTCTTTTAAAATTATTTTTAAAATAGTTTTATTGAGATATAATTTATATACCCCCAATTCACCTATTTTAAGTGTATAATTATAAGATTTGTAAATGTACAGAGTTGTAAAGAGATCCCTCATGTCCATCTGCAGTCAACCTGTGTTCTCACTCACAGACCCAGGACACCACAAATCGACTCATTGTCAACAGAGATTGGTCTTTTCTGCACATTTCACAGAAGTGGAATGATACCACATGTGGTCTTGTGTGCCTAACTCTTTCACTTCGCACAATGTTTTTGAGGTTCATCTATGGTGTACTATGTATCAGCAGCTCATTCTTTTTTATTGATAAATAGGATTCTATTGCATAGATATACCACAGTGTATTTATTCAATCACCCATGGATGGACATTTGTGTCCATCAAATGGAATTGTTTCCAATTTTTTACTTTTATGACTATTGTTAGCTTACAATATCTCTGTCAGATCTACCCTCTAATATTCATTCTATAAATGAGGGAAAAAAAATCAAGGCTCAGACATTGTATTGCCCAATGTCAAATAGCTGGTAAGTCATAGAATCAGTCTCTCTAACTCCAAAACCCTTGCTCTGAGACATTAGTTTTCCAATTTGGAGATTTTGCAAAAATGAAAATTTAAAGAAAATAACACCCAAAACCCCTTTTTAAAAAATATGAGAATAAACCTAAGTTTGCCATTTTTTGTATTCTGTAAACGGCATTCAAAAAGATAAAACCGACTACCATCTATGATTAGCATCATTTCATAAAAGACAGGATATTTTTAATACCTAAGGTAGAAAAATAAATTAGGCTTTTTAGTAAGACTCACTACATTGTCCTCATTTTTCTGCAGTTATTGAAGACAAGGCCTCATTTAAGAACCAGTGTTCCTAGCCACTAAATTACCTAATTAGGGCCACAAACTGGCTACTCTGAATTAGATAAAATACTTATAGCTCCTTTTAAAAGTGACATTGGATAAAAAGTCAAGGTCTTATTAACTTTATTTCAATTGTCTAAAACAGACCCTGCCCAATGTGCTTGTTTTTTGTTTTTTGTTTTTATAACAGTGTAGTCCCATATGGTGGCCTCTCGTTTCCAGAAATGGAAGTTTTTAATGCCACAATACACCTAGCAACAGTTTCAGTGCCCTGGAGCAGAGAACCGCATTCTGAATATCCAAAACCCAATCCTTCTGTAACCACACAGCATCCAGATTAGTTGATATTTTCTTGCCCTCACAACTGAAATGTATATAAAGGCCTTGGATGGTAATTCCATAGTAACAACTTCAAATCTGGAAGATTTCATTCAAACCCAGCTTTCATGGAGGCTGAAAGAAATGTTGCAGTCTTGCTGACATTCGTTTTGTGGTTTCCATCCAGGTCCCGGTGGAACAAATGCCATCATTAGCCCTCAGAAGAGAAGCCAGAGATTGACTACAAGGTCCCTGCAGCCATGCCTGCAGGCCTTGCTACACTGGGACGCTCACACTGTCACTCTCTGCTTTGTAGCTGTTTGTGCAAGAACAAAAGGACTTCAGTCTCCCTTGCTATTAATCCAGCTCCACAAGCATGAAATTTACAGACACACACAAGAATTCATCACTGAAACCTTTTCCCCTTGTCATGTTCAGCTGCTGAAAAGTGGGCACACTCTTGGATATGAATGTTAATAAAAAGAAAAGAACATGGGGGAGGGAGGGATGCATTTGGGGGGACACTAGAATCTATGTAAACACAATAAATTAAAATTTAAAAAACATATTAATGAAAAGATATTAAATAACACCTGACAAAAAAAAAAAAAAGGAAAAAGGAAAAAGAATTGGACAAGCTTTCTGAATCAGTTCCCTCCACCCCAGCTACAGGTCAACATCTTGGGAGATTGATCTTTTGGGAGAGAATGCAACTCTGTTCACAGCACCCAATGTGGGAAGATTTTGTTAAATTTTATTATCACTCTAAAAGTCAACTACTTTCTCTTAGTAAATAAAATACACCTATAATGTAAGACCAATAATTCAATCTTTAAAGTGAATGAAAAAAAAAAAAAGCACCAAAGAGTCATAAAGTGAAAACTATTTGATGAGAAGCAAACCAGTGGTATCAACTGGCTTTGCTCATTTAACCTGTCTCCTCATCATCATACAGCCATCATTTAGCTGCAGGGTGGATGTGTTCACACTGAACTATTAATCTGTTTCAAAATGCCATAACATTTCCATGAAGAACTTCCTAATTTTTTTTTTTCAGAAATTAAATGTCTGTTTAAAGTTCATTCTCTCCTGCTGTAACTAATTGAAATGAGATTTGGTTTATCTTTATGACATGGAAATGGGATACAGTTTCATAATAATAACAATAAGGATAACTCGATAGATTTTAGGAGTAGTAGTTAATAATTACAGTAATCCGCGGGAAATTAGAATTGTCTATTACCATCTAAACAGATCCCTTTATTTGTAGAGAAGTGTGAATGAATGTCTTGTGACCTAACAACCAGCTCCTGATTTTGTATTTGCTCTGACTAAATTTTAGAACAGAACCCTAATGAACTGGGACCCCAAAAAAGAATTGCCTCAACAATCAAGGAAAACATTAGTCCAGTGGATGAGAAATACGATGAACTTCATTGCAGTTGTAATGGAAAGAATCTAGTCTGGGGAAAATCCAAAGAGAAGGCTTTATCTTAGGCTCTTTTCCCATTAGTATACCCAAGAGTAATTCAAACCAAACTATAGCACTTTGGAAATTGCAATAAAATGTCCCAAATATTGTTCTATTTGATCCTCAGATCAGCCTTTTGAGAGTGAATAATACAGTGTGTCCGTAAAGTCATGGTGCACTTTTGACCGGTCACAGGAAAGCAATAAAAAATGATAGAAATGTGAAATCTGCACCAAATAAAAGGAAAACTCTCCCAGTTTCATACCTATTCAGTGCAGTTTGATGTGGGCTCCATTTGTTGCCCTACACACATCCAAACAATAGTGAAGTTCTTGCCACACACGGGGAAGGACGTATGGTGTAACAGAGTGAATAACATCTGTGATTCTCTGTTTTAAGTGATTAATGTTGTTGATACGTTCAATGTACACATGTTGCTTCACATAACCCCAAAAGTAAAAGTCTAAGGGCCTCAGATCTGGGGACTGTGGTGGCCATGGCTTGACAGAACTCCTGCCTATCCACCGCCAGGGGAATGTTCTATCCAAAAACTCACAAACAATGGTGGCATATGTGGAGGAGCATCGTTGTTGATCTCATGAAGCATATCTGTAGCAAACGCGCATCGTGTGGGTCTCTATCCGCCGGTTTGATAGCATGCAACAGCCGCAATTTGTACCCCGTAAAACAGAGACGTTTCTTTAACACTTTATGAACCGTAGTCTTGCTTAGGTGTAACTGTCGAGCACACGCATGCACATATATTTTAGGGCTCCTTAGGTAGCTATCCCGTCTAGCCTCTACAGACTCGTCACTGACTGATGGCCTACCAGAACGGGGTTTCTCCACCAAACTGCTGGTTCTTTCAACTGCTTATCCCACCAAGTAATGTTATTCCTATGTGGTGGCACTTCATTATAAACGCACCCATATTCACATTGCACTATGGTCACGGATTCGAATTTAGCAAGCCACAGAACACACTGAACTTTCCTCTGTACCGTCCACATCTCGACTGGCATGGCCGTGGGTTGCTCCACTGTATACACGGTGTTACATCATCATCTGTGCATGCGCACATGCTGCCACATCATCCTACAGAAACTGGGAGGGTTTTCCTTTTATTTGGTGCAGATTTCACATCTATCATCTTTTGTTGCTTTCCTATGACCGGTCAAAAGTGCACCATGACTTTACGGACACACTGTATTATTTTCTCCATTATACAGACAAAGCCATTGAGAACCAGAGAGATAAAAGATTTGTTCAAGGTCACAGAGCTAGTTAATGGAAGACTTAACATTGAAAGCCAGAAGTATATGTCACCAATTTCAAATTCTTTTCCTTTAGCACCCAAGATTCTCAGGGCGATAAAGGAAAATCATCTATGTTGGGCTCACCTTTCCCACAAACACCAACCCAAGTCAGCCTCTTGCCACCATTATGATGCTTACCTTACCCAGAAGATACACTAAAGACACCAACTTTCAACTGGTGTAGGGTTACACACTGCTCTAATTCCTTATTATTATTATTGTCATTATGTGTACGGCTAAGAGCCCATCTTTTATTGAGTGCCTACTCTATGCAAGATGCTGTGCATCATTCTTCATCTTTATTTTGCAGATAATTTATGTGGCTGGCTACAGGCTCTGTGTGATTTGACCTCTACTTTCCACTCCGGGCAACTTCTACCTCATCCTCTGTGCTCCAGCTGTAGTGAATATCACTGTCAGGTCATCAAGGACCCCAGACTCTCATTCACACAGGCTGTATCCTCTGCGAGGAACACCCTTTCCCAGGCAGCATTATGGTATGTTCTCACAGCATTCCGAGCTTTCCTCCAAGAACATCCACTGTACTTCCTAAGAATTACTGGTTTAAAGTCTGCCTTCCTGCTAGATCAGACTCAGCGTAACAGCAGTGATTGTTTTGGTTATTTATTGATATTTTCCAAAGTACAGGTGGGGAACAACACCATTAATACAACAAATAGGTGTTGTTTGAATGAGTGAATGAATGAGAAACTGAGCCTCAAAGAGATTAAGCAATTAAAGTGGCTCAAGAGTAAGGATTTCTTCATTCAAAGGTAACTAAGTAGAGTTGAGAATTTAAAAAAAAGAGAGAGAGCTTTTAGTAAGCATACTGTGACGACCCTATTTAAGATTGCAAACCATGCTCTGCAGGTCTCCCAATTCTTTTTACTCAGTTTTGGCTTTTTTTTCATAAAACATATGACCTTCTAACATGTTATTAATTTTAATTACTACTTCTAACACACATATAATTTTCGTTATGATTATTATTTATTGCTTCTCCTCACTAGAATGTGAGCTTCATGAAGACAGTTCTGTTACTGATTTCTCATTGTGAACAGTGCTTGCCATAGAGTAGATATTTAATAAATACAGGGGTGGGCAAAAGTAGGTTAATAATAATAATAAATAGGTCCTGGCCAGGTTTTTCAGTGGATAGAGGGTTGTCCCAGCCTGCCGAGGTTGCAAGTTTGATCCTGGGTCAAGGTACATACAAGAAGCAACCAATGAGTACACAACTAAAATGGAACAACTAGGCCTGACCTGTGGTGGCGCAGTGGATAAAGCGTCAACCTGGGAACACTGAGGTCGCCAGTTCAAAACCCTGCACTGGTCTGGTCAAGGCACATATGGGAGTTGATGCTTCCAGCTCCTCCCCCCTTTCTCTCTTTCTCTCTCCCTCTCTCACTCTGTGTCTCCTCTCTAAAATGAATAAAATAAAAATAAAATAAATTTAAAATGGAACAACTAAATGGAACAACAAGTTGATGCTTCTCTCTCTCTCTCCCTTGCCCCCTCTCTTTGCCTTCCTTTCTCCCTCATATCAATGGAAAATTTTTTAAAATAAAATAATAATTAATAAATGATAATAGAAGAATAAACTCCATGTTTTGCATACTCCCAACTACAGACCTACTTTGGCCCATCCCTGTATTTGTTGGAATTGAACTAAAGGAATTCCTAAGGTCTACATTCTCCTTAACAATTGTTAAACAGAATATATTTCTTTAAATATCCAAGATAACAAGTTTATTAGTTACATGTGATGAGATGTGTGATCTCAATTGCCCCAGGGTTCCCTACTGACGATATGTTAGGAACACACTGCACCCACAACCTGGTTTTCTATTCTGTAACATAGGGTCATGGTTCTTGTTCCTCCATCAGCAGGAAGGAGTCAAGAATTTGTCCTAGTCTGCCTGATCTGTGGTGGCTCAGTGGATAAAGCATTGACTTGGAATGCTGAGGTCACCGGTTTGAAACCCTGGGCTTGCCTGGTCAAGGTACATATGGGAGTTAATGCTTGCTGCTCCTCCCCCCTTCTTTTCTTTCTCTCTCCTCTTTAAAATGAATAAATAAAATCTTAAAAATAAAAAATTTGTCCTAGTCTAAAGGTGACCAACCCTTTGATAATTTTCCAGTGAGAAAAAGAAATAGAAGAAGCTTATTCACCTCAGAAACTCTGCAAAAAGACATGGAAATCTGGAAATTCAATTGGCTCCATTCTGCAAAAATGTGCAGAGGTGATATTTATTAACTATTAGACACTCCAGAGAGAATGCTGCTGTACAAATATGTCATGCTGCTTTGAACACAAGCAAAGCAGGAATCAGATTCTATCTCCTTGCTGTATCCCAAGCCAAGGTGACTGTTGTGGCTTCATCTGAATGTATTTATCTCATCACCAAGGGAGGTGGTTCAGAGCTGAGCTGTAAGCATTGTGACAGGAGTGCCCAGATGCTCTGTACACCATGCCTGGCTTATGCCAATGAGTTCCCACATTCATGCATTCCAGATGAGCATCAAACTCTGTAATGAATAGTAAGAACAGCAATTCAGATTGCAATGAATGCAAAAACAAATAAGTAAAGCAGTACTAAAATTTTGAATGAGATTCCGATGTGAAAAGAGTTCCTCTCTTCTCCATCCGCCATGCAAAGGCCACAATTCGTTCTCATAGTCTCTTGCCTGAATTACTATGGCAGCATTTGCATTCCATGCCTCCAATTTATTCTCTACACTGCAGATGTAAGAGTCTTTCTAAAATTCCTGTCTGAACTTGTGACACACTTTAATGTCTCCCCAGCTCTTCCAGGAAAACTCCAGAGCTCCTCATGACCTAGCCCCTGTCCCTCTATCCACACTTATCACCTCCCACTGCTCCATACACACTCTGCTCTAGCTACCCTGAACTACGTATCATTGCTGTAATGGACATAGTTTGTTCATGTTCCTATGTGTTTACATATGTTCCCTCTGCCTAAAATGCTTTTCCTATACTTTATTCAACTCATTAATTAACTGAGATATATCTCATATAATTCTATCCTAGTCTGAATTAGATTCATTACACAAATATTCGTTAATTCAAAAAATATTATTGCCTGCCTCCTGGAGATATAATAATGTAGTAGTTTACCCGGTCAGGGCACACAGGAGAAGCGTCATCTGTTCCCTGTTCCTCCACTCCTCCCCCTTCTCTTTCTTTCTCTTTCTCTCTCTCTCTCTTTCTCTCTCTCACACACACACACTCCTCCTGCAGCCATGGCTCATTTGAGCAAGTTGGCCCTGGGTGCTGAGGATGACACCATGGACTTGCCTCAGGCACTAAAATAACTCCATTGCCAAGCAACAGAGAAAAGGCCGCAGATGGGCAGAACATTGCCCCATAGGGTGTTTGGCAGATGGATCCCAGTCAGGGCGCATGTGGGAGTCTCTCTCTGTCTCCCTGCCTCTCACTTAATAATTAAAATAATAATAATAATAATAATAATAATAATGTGGTAGTTTAAAAAAGTAATGGATACTGGAGGTCCCTTATTAGACTAGGCATTAATTGTTTGGTTTTGGGGTTATGTATGCATAGTATTTGTATGTTCTTCAACCCAAAATGAATAAAAAGTTCAGTATGTCATATCTCATGTCATCAATTCATTTATTTAAACCTGTGTTCAACAAATATTCATTGAATGCTTATTGTATTAAGCCATATGAGAGATGTGGTGCTCCTATTCACTGATTTCCAATGTTTATTTGTCCACTGAAGAAGTGAGATATATACACGAAGAGTACTAAGCTGCAGAAGTGCTGTTTCATGCGAATTGTTGTATTCCCCTGTCTCATCTACCAGACTGTGGTTATAAGATTCAAAGAGAGAAAGCAGCTGAGATGATAAGGAAAGCTTCTGGAGGTGGTGGGAAGGGAGCTGAACTTTGAAAGAACGTTATTTCCATAGGGGACCTTATTCGTCTTTGATTGCCCCCTAGTGTCTAGAACAGGAAATGTAGATGTGTGGAATGTGTGCAAGCCACCAGACCCAATAGCAGACAGCTAATTAATTATGGCTCTGTTCCCAGACTCAGCCTGAGACGCCTTCTCAGGACATTCATAGCCGTCACTAAATGATCAGATATGACACGTGAAATAAAACCTATAAGCTATCTCTAGTAGCTTAACATCTTGGACATGGTAGGTGCTAGTATTAGATGATTAAGCAATACTATATACCTAGGGAGAAAGAGAAAACCATTTTTGGAAGTAAAAACTACTTCAGTGAAAAAATGGATGATTTAGGAAGAAAGTGTTTGTAGTGTGTGAATACTCATGTTTCTCCCTTTACCTGTAAGATTATTTCATTCAAAGAGAGGCAGTCTCAGTTTGGAGTTTTGAAGTTGGACTGCACTAGGTTCATATCCTGAGTTTTTCATTGATAATCCAAATGATTATCAATGAAAAATTAATTCATCTCTCTGAATCTCAGCTTTTTCAACTATATAAAATAAGAATAATAACACCTATTTTATTGTATAATTGCCTACAAATTTCAAACAAAATCATGTATAAAACCTATTCCACAATTTCAGATATATAAGAAATGGCATATTAATTTATTAAATTAAATCCAATGTTAAATCCCTAGCCCAATAAACAGTCTGGTAATAAATTCCATCTTTGTCATGAATAAGACTCCACTTCACACTTGCATCTCTAGAAGGTCACAGAGCGGCACACTGCACAATCTCAGTGACTTACCCTTTACAGGGTCAAGCAGATAACCTTTCTTCTGCCATGTCTCAGCCTTGTCACATACTCTGAGGACAGGAAATGCCCCACAGTTACCTGTGGGCTGTGAAAAATACAGTGGGAGCCAAAACCAAACTAATATGTCAATTAATGATATTGCAACATCTGTTAAGCCTCTAATATACTTGCTGACACATGGTAGATTCCAATTATATATTTTTATTTATTCAACAAATGCTTACAAGTCCCTACCACTTTCCAGACACCATTTTTGAACTGAGTGTTCTTCAACATCTGCACTTTTGACATTTTGAACGGCACTCTTTATTGTTGGTGGGGGTGGAGAGTAGGGGTTGCTATCCTGTGTATTATAGATTATTTAGCCACATCCTTGACCTCTATCTACTACATGTCATTGGTAGTCCCACCTGTCTTAACAACCAAAAACATCCATAGGAATCAGACGCTGATGAAAAAATATTTCATTAATAAGCAGAAATTACAAAAATGGAAATTGAATGATCTGGAATAACAGAAAAAAATAAGATCATTATTTAAGTAACATATTGAAGGACTAGCATTAATTTGTTTTAGACATATCTATGCATGGAAAAATAATTTCATCAACAGAAGACAGGATAGTCACACACTAAAAAATTTCTTCTGCCTTCTCTTCAGTTCTAGGCTATTCTTTTAAACACGTTGGAAAAAATTTAGAGAGTGCCACTATCAATAAAGCCTTAAATAATGAGATAAGGCAAGAGCACACACTGATAAAGAATTATTTAGAATATCACTGAAATCATTTTTATAATGTTACTTAAATGAGGTAAAACGTGGCTTTCAACAACTAGATTTTTAAATCTCCTTATGGGCCCTGACCAGGTAGCTCAGTTGGTTGGGGGATTATCCCAATCAAGGTTGCAGGTTCTATCCCCAATCAGGACACATACAAGAATCAACCAATGATTACATAAATAAGTGGAACGGCAGGTCTATGTTTCTCTCTGTCTCTCTGTCTCTCTCTTCCCTTTCCTCTCTCTGTAAAATCAATAAAAATAATTTAATCTTACATACATAGCTTTTGCACAGTTATAAATCCAAAGCAAACTTATAAATTAAATATAAGCAAGATCACAAAACTAATAAAATTCAAGTTATGTAGTGGCTATGGTTACTAGCTTACCATTCTAAACGTGCCTATGTTACATGGCATGCCATTAACCCTGTGTGCTGTGTAAGCAGTTCTTCTGTCTCTGCTCTCACTTTAGAATTATTGTGAAACCGTTGTCCATAAAGTGAGCAGGAATATAATTTAACCTTTCTATGGTGTCAACACATCATTTCCTTATTAAGTCTGCCGCTTCCTTCCTCATTAGCCCGCTAAAATTAACAATCTAAACATAAGCACAAACTTAGAGAAAGTCACCACAGGGCAATACCAAGGTATAAGGTAGTCATTAGAGAGTCCAGAATATGTTTTTCTAAGAGTATCATAAAACCCTACATTTAGAGGCTCTTATAGAGAACTCTAGGACCCCTGAAAATACATCCAGGGAACCCTGGGCCCCAATTTGAGAGGGACCGGTATAATGGCTAATAATAGCATGAGAATCAGATGTCTAAGATTCAAAATTCTGGCTCTGTCACTTAGTAGAAATATTTTGACCAGTGGCTGTTAAAAGACCATGTGCCACCCAAGCCTGAGCACCATAGAAGTTTACATCTGAACAAAACAGGCATACAGAAAAGCTGAAGTCATTTGTTTCTGCTACCCTTTCCCTGCCTTTCCAGTGCCTCTCTCCCCCTCGGCATACCTGTTTAGCTCCTAGTTAGCCATCAGGTCTGTCCCTCTGCACCCCACTCCTAAATCCCTTCTAAAATACTAGAGTGGAACGGTAATTTGTGGACTTCCAAAAATCATTTCTTTGAAAAACTATGATGTGCTAGGCATTTTGAAAGCCTAATTTTATTTAATCCTCTCAATAAGTCAGCACACTAGGTGTTAGTAATACTCAGATACAGCTCTATTGCATTTCCAATGCCAAGCCCTGTCTCTAGGAAACAGCAGGAACTCAAAAATGTTTATTGAATAAGTGAATTTATTGACTGAGGTTACAGAGCTAGTAACTAGAGTAGATGTGATTCAACCCCAAGACTGACTCCATGGGTTTTAATGTTCTTTCCTCTATACAAGGGGTCAGCAAACCTTTACTGTAAAGGGCTTCATATTTAGGCTTTAAGGGCCATAGAGTCTCTCTTTCTTTTTAAGTGAGAGGAGGGGAGATAGTGAGACAGACTCCCACATGCATCTCAACCATGATCCATCCGACACCCTCCACCTGGGGCTGAATCAACCAAGCTATTCTCACTGCCTGGGACTGACACTCAAACCATTCCAGCCACTGGCTGCTGGAGGAGAGAGAGAAGGGAGAGAGGGAGGGGGAGAGAAACAGATGGTCATTTCTCCTGTGGGCCCTGACAAGGAATCAAACCTGGAACTCTGCATGCCAGGCCAATGCTCTATTCACTGAGCCAGCCAGCCAGCCAGCCAGGGCTAGGGCCATAGAGTCTCTATAGCAACTGGTCATCTTGGCCATTGTAGCACAAAAGTAACAATCGACAATACATAAACTCATGAGTGTAACAGTGTTCCAAGAAAACATTATGACTGAATACTAAAATTTGAACTTTATATAATTTTCTCACCATGATGTGTTATTCTTCTCGATTCCCCACTCCCAACCATTTAAAAATGTAAAAGCCATTCTTACTTTATGGGCTATACAAAAATGGGCAGTGTACTCGGTTTGGCTCATAGGCTAGTTTGCGAGCCCCTTCTTCACACCAGGCTGCCTCCCAGCTCCCACTCTCTAAAGTTCTCCCCCCAGTTAAGTGAAATAAATAGAATTCTGGATGGTAGTATTTCAGATCAAATCAGATCAATCAGATCAAATCTTTCAACTGCCTCTGAAGTTGTGCCTCTCTCTCAAAAAGCATATGTGTACAGCCATGGCTCCTCCTCAGTACCCAGGATACCTAATGTCCTTTCTCTAACCATAACTCTGCACACTGACTTGCAATAAAGTTCTAGATTATTTCAGGAGAAAGTCGGGTGCTAAATAATAAAGCTGATCCATTCCAAGAGGACAATTATCTAATCTGTTCGTGAAAGAGCAGTCACATACCATAGTAAAATCTCTCTGGTATATTCATTACAGGAAAAATTAAAATAAGTGATACTTGTTTTATCTCCTTATTAGAGCAGAAAAATGACTACACATATTTTCCAAATAAGAGGCTATTTAGAAGACAAACCTCTGGGATATTTAATAAATGTAGTTTTCATTTTCTCCTTACCAAAGAAACTCAGAATAACTTGCCTAACTGTAAATCACAGTAACTAGTTGTTTTTTTCCTTCTCCAAATGAGGCATTGCCTGACATCTAACATGTGGCAAGATCTGAAAAAAGTTTCCACAAATTGGTAAAATTCTTTCTACATGAATATGTAATGTAATCTTCTTGTTAAACAAGAATAGATAATTTCTCCCAAAATGAATGCAATAAAGGGGCATAGAAAGAATAAATAATTCTAATACTGTTCTTTAATTCTGCTTGTAATTTTCCAAATTCCAGACTGATGGCAACATAGTGGGCCTATTCTACTACACACTATTTCAAAATGTCCATGCTTGGTGGAGAAAAACACAGGGACAGCGGTTACGAAAAAGCCCCAATATGTGGTAAATTTCCATCATTTTATAGCAAAAGAAAAAGTCAGTATTTTTTCATATTTGCTTATATTATTTATGCCTGCATACAACAAACATTTATTAGCACCAGCTATGAGCCAGGCATTGGGGATCTTATAAAAATATCTTATTTGTCCTTAAGAAACTTAGAGTTTAAATTATGAAGCAGATGAATGATGATAATAATGTCATGTTAAGCACATAGTCACTGGTTATATACCTGGCACTGTGGTAAATTATCTACTTACATAACCTCACTTAATGCAATACTCTCCCCCAAAACACATATGAGATAGGTGTTACTATTATTCCCACTTTACATATTTAAAAAAGCTAAGGCTCAGCTAGGCTTACTAACTAGCCTATGGTTATGTAGCTAATAAGTAGGTAGGTGTGGGATATAAAGCCAAGAAGACAGACTGTAGAGCCTACTAAATAAGAAGTTGTACATAAATACCAATAATACTATGTTGAGAGTGGTACCTGCTCTAGAAGAGGGAGAGATAAAGTATCACAAAAGTTAAAGAAGGGAGAGTAACTTTTGACTAAGTCAATCAAGGGAGACTGCACGGAGCTGTGATAGATAAAATTATGAAATTCAAAGAAGAGAGGAAGGAAATTCTAGGCAGAGGCAACAGAGTGAACAATCGCACAAAAAAGGGAAAATGTAGAAAAATGTTTAGGGAAAAGCAAGTAGGTGCAGTTTGGTGTCAACTGTACATTAATGGCAGAAGCAGAAAACAAGGTAAAGAAAAAGTGAGGGTCTACTCATAGAAAGTCATTAAAAGTAGACATTTATATGATGCTTCAGACTGTACAAGATCCTATGAGACATCAAATTGAGGTTCAGAGTTGGCAAAGTTATTGGCCCAGGGTCATGCAGCCAGCAAGTTTTAGATCTCATTAATTTATTCAAAAGATATCCATTCATTGTAGGTATTGTGCCGGGTACTAAAGACAGCCATGAACCAGGCCTAGTCATGGCCTTCACAGTACTGCCAGTCTAAGTGGGGAAAACAACCATTATTACAATAAACTCTGATGTATACTTCAATGGAGGAAGTGCAAGATGCTCTGTGAGCCTCACAACCTAACCCATCTGGAGTCAGGGAAGGCCTCAAGAATGAAGTTAGCTTAAGTCTAGATCTGAAAGATGCACAGGAGTTACCTTAATACTGATAGTAGGGTGGGGCAGGGCATATGATAGAGAGAGGAATATTCTAAGAAGAGCATTCAAAATATGTGTGAAGGCACAGAGGAAAGAGAAATGTGGCATCTTCCAGATAGTAAAGAGTTTAAAGAATAGAGTCAAGAAAGCAAAAGCTAGAGAGATTAAAAGGCACCAGATTCCAAGGACAGAGGAGCAGCCATTGAAAGTTTTTAAGTAAGAGATGGGTGGTAATAGGAGTGACATAGTTAAATTTAGGTATCAAAAAGACAGTAAAGCTATAGAGCAGGGGTTGGGAACCTTTCTGGCTGAGAGAGCCATGAACGCTACATATTTTAAAATGTAATTCAGTGAGAGCCATATAATATGTTTAACATTAAATACAAGTAAATGTGTGCATTTTATGTAAGACCAACACTTTTAAAGTACAATAAGTCTCTGAATTCTTTTTAATAACATTGTTATGCTGTTGCTAACCAATGATGAATAAAGTACTTCTTACCATTAATGTGACTTCTGGTGCTGCATGGTTTTGCTGATGGCTTTGTAGTCTGGTTGGTATGTGGTGAGGTTAAACTTCATGCAGGCGTTGAGACTTCCATCCATTAAACGTGATGGTAGGTTGGTCTTAATGTTCTTTAGATGTGAAAAAGACTGCTCACATGCATACGCAGACCCAAACATTGTCAGTACAGCAATACTCACATGCTGCAATGTGTGGTATGTGATGGGAAGCACATTCCAAGTTTTGACAATCAGTTTGACAATCAGCTGGTTCGCGGGTTGAAGTTTTTTCATTTCTCCCCACTTGTGTTCGCTCACCAACTCTGTTTGCTGTCATGTAAATCTTTTCAAATCTTCATTCAGTGACTTGAACTTATTCACCACATGTCTGAGACCTCTAGGTCAGCAGTCTGTAGCTCAAAATCTCTGAAGGAGACACCGGGGATGTAACTCAGGTCAGCGCTGTCCACTGCACACTCCTGTGGATGGGTGATGAACTTAAAAAGACGAGTGTGCTCACAAAATTCTCCAAAGCGCACTTTGAATGATGGCAGGAGTTTAGATGTGAAGCCCGCTAGCTGCTGGAGATCAAGATGTTGAGCAGGGTCACTTGCTGTGCATGCATCTTTAAACTCTCCCAGTTTTTCAAAGTGTTGTAAACGACCTGTTTCAATGTCAGCGGTGAAGAGTTCCAGCTTGTTTTCAAATGCAAACACTGCTGTTGAAAGGATAAGACTGTATTTCCAACACCTTGCATTTTCACATTGAGCTGGCTCAGATGTTCAGTTATGTCCACCAGATAGTAGAACTTCAGGAGCCACTCAGTGATAGCTAACTCAGGATGCTCGACGTTTTTCATTTCAAGAAAAGTCCAGATTTTGCTCAGACAAGCTGCGAAATGGCTGAGCAACTTCCCTCTTGACAACCAACACACATTGCTGCTGTGCAGAAGCAGCCCAGGATAATTATTCCCAACTTCATCCAGCAGTGTTTTAAAGTGACGATCATTTAAAGCTCGAGCAACAATAAAGTTGACCACCTGAATGACCAGCGACATCACCTCACCAAGCTGCTCACCACACATCTGAGCACAAAGCGCCTCCTGATGTAGGATGCAGCGAAAACTTAGGATGGGTCTCTTCTCATGTTCACGAAGAAGCACTACGAATCCTCTGTTTTTCCCCACCATGCATGGAGCACCATCAGTACACACCGAAATAAGTTGATTCATCGGTAAATTTTTTACTTTAATGAACTCAGTGAAAGACTTGAATAAATCCTCCCCTCTTATTGTCTCTTTCATAGGCAAAATAGCAAGACTTTCCTCATGTAGTGTGTCACCAACAGCATACCTTGCAATCACACTGAACTGGGATAAATGGCTTATGTCTGTTGACTCATCAAAAGCGAGAGAAAAGAATGGTGCTGCATTTATGTCCTTCACTTGTGTTGCCTCAATTTGATTTGCCATCATGATGGTACGATTGTGAACAGTTCTTGCCAACAGAGGCATGTCTTTTATTCATTTGATTATCTTGTCTTTATCTGAAAAGTCATCAAAAAGTTCACTGGCAACATTAAGCATGAATGTTTTGGCATACTCCCCATCTGTGAATGGCTTTCCATTTCTCACAATTGCTAAAGCACCAGCAAAGCTAGCCGAATTCCAGTCACCTTGTTGGGTCCAAACACGATGTTGCTGCTGACTAGTTTGCACTCTGCACAGTAGCTCTTGGCATGCTTTCTTCCTGCTGTCCCCCACTGGATATTTCGATGCAAATGTAGTATGGCGTGTGTTGAAGTGCCACTTTATATTTGACCATTTCATCAGTGCAATTTTATCATTGCATATTAGACACACTGCAGAACCTGCTATCTCCACAAAGGTTAATTCCTCTGTCCATTCCTGCTGAAAAGTACGATACTCCTCATTTTTTTTTTCTTTTAGCCATCTTCTTCATCAAAAGGGTTTCTGCAATTAGCTAGCTGTCTACTTGATTAAAAGGAGGGAAGTTTACTTCCTGACCTCACAACGACCTGTGTACGTTATGCATTATCCAATAAAAATTTGGTGTTGTCCCGGAGGACAGCTGTTATTGGCTCCAGCCACCTGCAACCATGAACATGAGTGGTAGGAAATGAATGGATTGTAATACATGAGAATGTTTTATATTTTTATCATGTTGAGTTCCATTCTCTTCATCATTCCTAGTTACATACTTTATAACTTACAAACATTTTTAAAAATCAGCCCTGTATATACCATATTAACTCCCAGTCATTACAAATTTTTGCTTCTTGTAACATGCAATAAAGGCCTGATGACTTGGATTGTAAAAATCCTGGTAGTGTCACCAAGTAATTCAAAAGAGAAATAGATTTGTATGCTTGATACTTGCTAAATATAAAACATGCTTTGTATTCGCTGATAAGTCCCTGTTTATTACAGGGAAAAAGGAACATGAATTAAACACTTCATATGTGTCAGTAAATGTGCTAGGAGTTGTATTTGCATTATTTCATTTTTAAATTTCACAGGAAAGCAGTAGAATACATGCAGCAATTTTTACTTGTCTACTGGTTGTAATTTGATTAAGCAGGAAACATGTTTTGCATCAGATGAACTTCCATTGGTCATTACTCAATTGTAATAGGGACTGAGCAACTCACCTTTAAAAGGCTGATATCCCAAGTGGAGAGCATTGTTCGGCAGAATTGTTTAAGCAGTTGGTTTGACTTACTTGCCATATGTTCTCTTGTTAACTGTACCAATAAGCTATGTTGCTGTTTAAGGTCTAGAAACCTATTGTTTTCTATCTGGTTTTATGCTTTGTTATAATTTGGTGACTTCTAGGTTGGTTTCTGATCAAGAATCAATTCATGATTCTTGGCTTGCAATAGCAAAATATACTTGAATTAGCTTCCTAGGGTTGCCATAGTAAGTTACCAGAAATTTGGTGGCTTAAAACAAGAGAAATTAATTTCCTCCCAGTTTGGGAAACTTGAAGTCCAAAATCAAGGTGTTGGCAGAATAGGTTCCTCCTGGTGACTCTGAGGGAGGATCCTTTACAAATCTGTTTCCTAGCTCCTGGTGGCTGTCAGGATTCTTGTTGCCCTTGGCTTATAGATTCATCACTCCAATCTCTGCCTGTCTTCACAAGGCCTTCACCTCTGTGTCTGAAAGCCTCTTCCTCTTTTATCTCTTATAGAAAGATGTGCCTTTGGAGTTAAGGCCCTTCCAGTTCACCAAGGATGATCTCATCTCCAGATCCTTAACTCAATCATATCTGCAAAACCCCTTTTTCCAAATAAGGTCACATTCACAGGTTCAGGAAGGGCATATCTTTTGGGGTAGGCAGGGTGGGAGCCATTCCACTCACTACAATACTTTTAGCTATTCTTTCTTTTTAAACATGAATTTTAATACTGAAATCTCACAAGAAAAAAATATATTAATACAAGTCTGAGATTCTCTAGCTCCTAACTTTGTTTTTTCATCTACTAACACAATTGTTTTATAATAAAACTTTCATTAAAAATAAATAACTCAAATAAATGAATAAATAACCCAAGCTTTCTTAGGATTTCAAATAGATGTACAAATGAGTTAATACCTATAAAGCACCCAAAATTAATATCTGACGCATAGAATGCATAATACAAGTTAGATAAATAATAAAATTAACAGTGTGTTATAGAAGAGCAGACAGTATTATTGTCCCATTTTGCAGATAAAGTAAAAAGAAGCTCAGTGAGGTTCAGTTACTAGCCCAGATAATAAAAGGCCATGATTCAAACTTACATTCTCTGACGCCAAAGCACATGCTCTTCCAGCAGGGTATCCTCAGGGAATGCTGGGAAGGAGCAGGCTGAAGGTTACCATGGTTCTGTTCACAGTGACCCTAACCCTGAACCTGAGTCAGGGTTGGTCCACCAGAGAAGGGAAGTTCACCAGGGAAGGTTCTGAGGCCAACTCAGAGGTCAGTTAGCATGAGATTGGTCTGAAATTTGCTGAGATGTAAGAGACACAGAAGTCTGAGAGAAAAATATAAGCAAATGAGGGATAGGAGGCTAGTGGAATAAAAAAGGGATTCGATTCAAAATAGAAAAATAGAGCAATTGGGGAGGTTCGAGTAGTTGCTGGGAAAGTGGGAGTAGATGAAAATAGAGAATGAGGTGAGTCATTGGGTAGGTGAGTGCTCTAAGCCATCCAGTAGCAGAGGCCTTAAAGGGCCAGGCCTCCCTGCCAGACATACTTGATGATATCTTTATAAAGGTTGAGTGAAGAGACACCCCAACCACGTAGGAGAGAAGAAAATCAGATTGATTATGTTTTAGAGAGAAATGCAAAAGGTAGTCCCCTGAAATATGCATCATCTAGGTGAAAGGTTATCAGTGTTGTGCTGGTTATAAAAATGTGCTTTAGAAAATAGTGCTTCTACTTCTCTAATTTTCCAAATTTTCTAGAGATAACATACTCTAATCTTATAGTAGAAAGACAAACAATAACTATTGAAAAGGCACTCTGTTAAAAGAAAGAAAAAGAGCATTCTCTGTAGGCCACACACGCTTATAGGGATTTACTGTTTAAGCTGAGAACTAGCAGAGGTCAAAGAAAGAAGGGGTAAAACATGTAGGAACATCAAGATAAATAATAATAGTAATATAATAAAGAGTCCATGGCAGTTTAGAAAAGTGACTGTATCTGTTATGTTAAGAAGTTTCATTAGGAAAAGAAGAATATTAAATGGAATGATAAAGGAGAGGAGCAGCTAAATGAATACTTTGAATGAGTATTTATTGGAGAAGACAATGGGGAAATTCCTGTTCCAAGGGCACATTTTATGGCAAAGCAGAGAACGGCCGTGCCAGAGATTCTTTGGTCTCTGAGGAGAAAGCGATGGGGCAACTTGAGAGACTCTGTGCAATAAATCACCAGGACCAGATGGTATTCATCCATGGGTTCTGAAGGAGACAAAGTGGGAAATCATGTGTTCGGTGACAAGGATATATCATAGATGCGTAAAAACAGCCAATATCCCTGAAGATTGTGAAGTCATTAATATGGTGTCACATATTTATTGGGGACAGACAGTGTACATGCACACGTGTGCATGTGCACATGCTCTTTGCATGTTCCAGGGCCTTTGGGAAGGAGGGAGGGAGATTTTCTCTTTTTCAAGAATCAAGAAAGATTCCTTGATAAAACAAAGGACAGATGATATGTAGGTAGAAAGCAGAGTATCAAAAGATACGAGACCAAATTTTAGAGATGTTTAATAATAACACGTCAGCATTATTTTCCAGGTACTCTAAGAGATGCTGGGGATATAGAGGTAAATAAATATGCTCTCTTACTAATGGGAAGGCTTACAATCTAATGACTTCAATTATGTTCATGGTCCTGCTATTGGCTTTGGATGACAGCTGGCAATGTAGCATCTTCAAACACTGCAGAGGATACAAAAAATGCCTGGTCATCTTTTTCAGCCTTACAGAATTATAAAGTTTCTGGTGGTTTGGCAAAATGTGGGGGCCTGAAAAGCACAGATAGAGTTTCACTTCCATCTTGTAGGAGCCAATTTCTATGTCCTAAGACTTCCCTAATAATAGAAATAATGAAGCAGCTAAAATTTATTGAGTGCTTACTGTATGCCAAGATCTTGCTCAGTTCTTTACCAATATCATCTCATTTAATTCTCATAATTAAAGGTAAGTGATAGACCTATAGAATTTTAATCTTTGTAGGCCAATTCCAAAGTTTATGTTTTTAGCCATTACTCTATACTGACTGTATATATGTTTTATTTATAAGAGAGAATAAAAAGCTTCACAAAACACCTCTTGCCATTGTAACATGGGATTCTCTTCTGTTTCATGAAAAGAGTGATGATCCCAAATCTCCAAGTTGATTTTATGGCCCCCTAGTGAGTCACAGCCTACAGTTTCTACAGAAATAATAGAGAATTCATAAATAACCACATTTTCTTTCACTTGTAAAACTAAATGCAAGCTCTGGTATTAAAATCTCAATACATTGATAAAGGCACATCAGACCACTTTTAAATTGCCTTGTTCCATTCCAAAATGTGTTTACATGGGGACTGGCATACTTCTGCCACTCACTCTCATTTTTTCCCCAAGTGCAATGTTGAATCAAGTCCTCTGGCTGTTTTCATTGAGAAAGAGCCCTATGAGTTAAAAAGTTATTACTTATATTGATCTGAAGTCTGACCACATCTACCTACTGAATCTTATTATACCCCTTGGGAGAACAGAGAATATCCAAGTCATTCTTCTACCTAACATCCTTCAAATATTTGGAATGCAATCATGTTTCCCCTGGATGTTTTCCTCTTTGGAATAAACATTCCTAGATCTTTCAACCATGTGTCAAATGAAGAGAGAAAATCCAGCCCAAACTGGCTTAAAAAAAAAGAGGCTTCATCAGCTCATCCAGTAGAAAAGACCAAGAATTGTTCTAGCTTCTGGCACAGTCTGATATGGGGCCAAAGTAATGTGACCAGAATAGACTTTCTATCTCTCTCAGCATGGCCTCTTCCATGTTGGTTTCCAATTGCCCTTAAAATAGGTCTTACACAGCCCCAGACCTTACATCTTCTCATGAATAAAGTACAACAAGAAAAAATAAGTTTTTTTCCTAGAAGTAACAGGAAAAATTCTCTTCTATCTCACTGGTTCTGACTGGGCCACATGCTCAATCTTCCAGCTATTCCTGTGGCAGTGGCTTTGACTAGTCAAGCTTAAACCACATACCTACCTCTGGAGCATAGACTGAGAGTAGAGGGGTGGTCTTCAACATGGAGATTGTTAAATATAGCCTGGGTCATAAAAGGTGTCTATTAGACATGGTTGCTTGCATTTCATATCTCCAAACCCCTCATCAAAGTGGCCTACCAAACACCAAAATAAAACTTATCACTTAGCCTCAAAACTTCTCACATGTTGTGGGAGGAAGGACTGGAGCTGGGCCAGAATGCCACAGTTATGCCTACCCATACACCAAGGGGATGCCTCGGTGGAATAGTAATTTGTACTTGTCACTCAAGTGTCCCCTCCTCTTGGTAGCCTTTCCCGTATCCTTCTGGCAGAATGAGTCGCTCCCTTTATGGAGCTCCTATTGGCACTTATATGACATTGCAATTATTCGTGTTGCAGACTCATATTCCCCGTGACTATGAGTTCATGGAGGATGGGAATTTTTAAAATATGTGTTTCCATATCCTTCACACCTATAACAATGCCTAATAAAGAAGGTATACAATGCCTGCTATTTGAATAAATTATCCTGAGATGGTGGAAGAGGACATCCCATAACCACTCTGTGAGCATGATATCAACCTGCATCTTTCTCAGTCTGTGTGGGTTTCCATATACACATCCATAAAATCAGTGGAAAAAAAAAAAGATTCAGATTCCCAGACACACTGGGGCACAGGTGGTAATAAAACAAAACTGAGTCTTAAGCATGTATAGTCTGAAAGGCTGAGAATTAACAGACAGCCGGACTAGAAATTGCAGACAGTGATTACAGATTTAGACAGCTAAGTAAAAAGAAAAAAAGTCACAATGCCTGACCAGGTGGTGATGCAGTGGATAGAGCGCCGGACTGGGATGCGGAAGATCCAGGTTCGAGACCCCAAGGTCGCCAGCTTGAGCGCGGGCCCATCTGACTTGAGCAAAAGCTCACCAGCTTGGACCCAAGGTCGCTGGCTCCAGCAAGGGGTGGCTCCATCTGCTGAAGGCCCGTGGTCAAGGCACATGTGAGAGAGCAATCAGTGAACAACTAAGGTGTCGCAACGAGGAACTGATGATTAATGCTTCTCATCTCTCTCCACTCCTGTCTGTCTGTCCCAATCTATCCCTCTCTCTTACTCCCTCTCTGTCTCTGTAAAAAAAAAAATGTTACAATTATTAGAGATTATAGTGAATGAAAACTCAGTCGCATACAGACTTAGTGGTACTGAGCTAAGGATTATTTCTGTTTACTCTGTTTCTTTTTAACTTGTCAGGGGTGTCAAGAAAGGGAAGAGGTGTAGGAATTTGTCTGCAGAAAACTGGCCTTGACTATGGCCAATACAAGCTCCAATTTCCTACCCTCAGTTGAGGTAGGAAGAAGAGATGCAACAATAGGTATTTACTAAGAACCCTGTGCCAGGCACTAGAGCTACAGTGATGAATGATACCAAAACAGTCCCCATCACTAACCTCACATGCTCTTGGCCAAAGCTGCAAGAATTACTTTACTCTGTCTCATAGATGTAAGACTGATACAATACTACAAAATGCCTTCAACTTCTCAGATAAATGCTATATAAATGAAGAAGCACTTAACAGAAAATCATTGTGTTTATTAACCTTTCAAAGCACCAATGTTATGTTAGCAGGATAGAAATGGTATCAATGTTATTCCTTTGCCACAAATAGAAGTCAGCTCAGAGAAGCAAACATATGAACAAAAGCTATCCTAAAACCCAGACCCATGTCCGTGGCAATGTTACTCTATGCCCAACATTCACCCGCCTGGAGGAATGCAATGAGAACCATGCCCTGTGCCACACCTCCTGTGCCCCCATCACAGGCAGTGAGTGTTGTTGCAGGGATAGGAGATAAAGGAATGATGCTGATGCTTTCCTTTCCTACTCTTGAAGACAATCATTATTCCTGGAATGACAATTTGTAAGCTCAGCCTAATTACAGCCAAATTGATTAAGAGAAGCATAATCTAAGGATTAGCATTCAGGCAAATGCTATGCAATTTATCCACCAAGGACTAAGAAAGAAGCAGCCCTGTGGTTCAGAAAGTTGTTTGGAATAAAAAAGTGATTTTGCAAGTAAATTTCATTTAGCATCATCATTTTCTTATTTGAACTTCCAAGCTTGAAACTTTCTGGGATCAAGTCAACCAAAGACAGAATTCCTGTGACTGTGAAGAAGGCGGCAGTATTGTAGACATCAGAAATCGTCTTGGGCTCCACTCCTTCCTAACAAGAAAGCTGCTTGAAATCTTCAGCCATCTTAGCGACAAACGAGGGATGATAAGCAATACCTCACAGGGTTGTTGTGAGGAACAAATGAGCAACCACACATGAAGTTGGTAGCACTGTGCTTGGGTAGAAAGAGGTTTTTAAATCAATGTTTCTTTACCTTCTAAAGCTGTATGTCTTTGTTTTTAGCTACCAAATTATTTAAAGCAAGCAAATAAATGAAGTATTCATTTTAGAAAAGAAATGTTTTTCATTATGTTTCATAACATATAAGAACCTTAACTAAAAAGCCAAAGAATTATGGTGAGAAAAACAAAAGCAAGGTAAATAAATAGTTGTGTGGGTTTTTCATGTAAGTTAAAAAGTCATTTTTTTATAGTAAGTCAATAAGGGAGCAAGGAAGAAGTTGGAACAGACAAAAATTAGGGGACACTTAGTTGGCATATTACATGCATTACCTCATTCAACAGCATCTTGGTAATGCTATGACATCTCAGCACTGCTCCTTACTAGCTGTGTGACCTTGGACAAGCTACTTGACCTTTTTGTGCCTTAATTTCAACATCTGTAAAATGAGGAAAATAATAGCACCTACTCCATGGGGTTGTTAGAATTAGATGAGTTAATTCATGTAAAACTCTTAAAACAGTGCCTGGCATGTATTAAGTATTCAATAAACGTTACTTGTGCTTGACCGGGCCATGGCACAGTGGATAGAGCATCAGCTTAGGATGCTGAGGTCCCAGGTTCAGAACCCTGAGTTGCCTGCTTGAGCACTGGCTCATCAGGCTTCAGCACAGGCTCACCAGCTTGAGCACAGTTTCACTGGCTTGAGAATGGGATCATAGACATGACCCATGGTTGCTGACTTGAGCCCAAAGTTCACTGGCTTGAAACCCAAGGTCGCTGGTTTGAAGCGCAAGGTCAGTGGCTTATGCTCAAGATTGCTGGCTTGAGCCCAAGGTCCCTAGCTTGAGCAAGGGATCACTGGCTCATCTGGAGCCCCCGGATCGAGGGACATATGAGATAGCAATCAGTGAACAACTAAAAGTGCTACAACTATGAGTTGATGCTTCTCATCTCTCTCCCTTCCTATCTGTCTGTCCCTACCTGTTCCTCTCTCACTCTCACTAGAAAAATAAATAAATAAATAAAATTAAAAGTTAGTTGTCAATAATCATAGTGAGAATAAGAGTAACAATAATAATATAAAAACCTTCTTCCATCAAGTTTATTCCATATAGGAGCTGCCCCTCTGTCAAGCAGAAATACATAGCATCCACTCTGACTTTATTTTTATAGATTATCAAATCAGAAGATTACAAATTTCTTGCCCCCTTTATACTAAATCTCTTTGGGAGCCCATAGTGAGTTGGATAAATGCTCTGATATCAGACTATTAGGCAGAATTTTCACAAATAGCAATTCCTCAGTTCCCTCTGCACTCTTATTTTTACTTACTGTCACAAAACACCAAGTCAATGCCTAACACCTCCAGAATGGGGTGAGGTGATGGGTTGTCTTTTTATTTCTTGCAGCTCCAATCCTCTCAGCCACCTTTCCCTACCATTCCTTCCAGGAAATGCAAAGATTCTGCAAAGCTTTAGATGATGTGCATGCAATGCAAATAACAGTTTAAATGCTATAGAGATGTTCATTTGAAATCTATGTACTCTTATTGTTCTATGTCACCCCTTTAAATTTAATTAAAAAGAAAAGATTCAGAAAAGCAAACAACTCATAAAGCTCCACCCTCCCCATACCTTCTTGCAGGTTTACTCACTGCTTTGGCTTCTCTGTGTACCTGAACTGATCTTTCCCAGCCCAAAGGAGGTAATCAGTCATGTTCACTGACTGAATAAAGGACTTTAATCTGCCAAACAATATATGTACTCAGGAAAGTATATGCTATCCAAACTTGGGCTCATTGCAAATATTTACTCTTTAATTATTTCTGCTTGTAGCTTTACTTAGAGAAGAAGAATACATGACTCAAACAATTTTCAAAATGTGACAGCAGAAAGAGATCAAGGTTACCATGTAAATAAAATACAAAAGTAGCAAATCTCATAGCATTGATAATGTAAAAGGAATAGAATTGTCTAGATACTTAGAATAAAGTTTAACATGGAGGCTTGATTCAAAATGGACGTTTTTTTTTTAAATTAAGTGAGAGGTAGAGAGACAGACTCCTGCATGTGCCTGACCTGGATCCTTCTGGCAAGCCCCCTATCCGGGAATGCTCTGCCCATCTGGGGCTGCTCCTTTGTTGCTCAGCAACCAAGCTATTTCAGGGCCTGACGAGAGGCCATGGAGCCATCTTCGACTCCTGGGGTCAACTTGCTTGAACCAGAGAGAGAGAGACAGAGGGAGAGAAGGAGAAGGGTAGAGATGCAGATGGTCACTTCTCCTGTGTGCCCTGACAGGGCATCGAACCCAGGACTTCCACACAGCAGATGATGCTCTACTGCTGAGCCAATCGGCCAGGGTCAAAATAAACTTTCTATAAGTAACTCACTATTCTATAAGTAACTCATCCTGGGTGCTGTGATGAGTACAAAACGTAAGTTAGATCTGTTCTTTGCCTTCCAAGGGCTTATAATACTGTATAAAAGGAAAAGATATCTGAAAGAGTTCAGAATATTTCATTGCTACACTGGTGGTACTGAGAAAGCACCTCTGTAATTCTGAGAAATGAATAATTAGTTTGAGCTAGATTTGAAAAGTACATAATAAAAAGTTGGAATTCTCAAAGTACAAAAATACTGTAAAACTCACTTTAACCAGGTTAATAACTTTCCCCAAAATTTATAATATATACATATTTCATGCAGTCTGTAGAATAATTTAACTATGCTATAATATATCCTATAGTCTTATGAATACTATTAAAAAATACATATTCACATTAGCTACAAAGCTGTAACTCAACATTTCAACACCTATGGCTTTAAAAAAATTATAGAATTTTAGAGCAGATTCTAATCACTTCTGAACTCAAATAGAGCCAAACTCTTCTATTTCCTTTTCCAAAAACTTAAGAAACACCTAAAACATTAAAAATATGATTAATAATTTAGTTCTTTAGATTATTCACCTTGTCTGAATTACCCAGCTTTCTTTCTTTCTAATGAAGAGCTGCCTGACTTCTGGCCTTTACATATAAAGCACTTAGAAGAATTCCTGGCATGTAGTAAGTGCTCCATAGCTATTACTGCTGCTGCTGCTGCTGCTGCTGCTGCTGCTGCTGCTGCTGCTGCTGCTGCTATCGCTATTATTTTTTAATCTTTATTTTTTTAGATATTTTTGTATCGATTGATTTTTAGGGAGAGGAGAGAGAATGAGAAAGTAGTGGAGAGAAGCAGGAAGCATCAACTCATAGTAGTTGCTTCCTGTATGTGCCTTGACCAGGCAAGCCCAGGGATTTGAACAGGCAACCTCAGAATTCTAGGTCGATGCATTATCTACTGCGCCACCACAGGTCAGCCAGTTATTACTATTATTACCACTACGACTCATACTGTGGCTTCTGCTATTGCTATTACTATTACTACTATTACTGGGGCTACTGTTAGTACTGCTTAAATTTGCCTGCTTTGTGAAACCTTCTTCTCCCTATCCCCATTCCAAATGAATTGTTTATGACACTCTTTTACTAGCTACATGATCTTGGACAAGTCATTAAACTTTCTCAAACTGATTTACTCACTTATAAACTGGAAATAATGGAGTATATGTAGTACCAAGAATGGTTGTAAAGATTACACATGATTATGCATATTAAATGTTTCATGTAAGTATAGAGTAGCAATTCCCAAATTTTTAGAGGACACTTTTATTGTCTTAAAAAATATCTTTTAAGAACTTTTGTGTATGTGGGTTATATCTATAAATATTTATGATATTCAAGGTAAAACTGAGATTTTTCTCTTTCTTTATTAATTTATTTAAATAACAATAATAAACCTTGTTATATGTTGCACAAGTTATGTGTTAACACAAGTAGTACATTTTATGGGGGGGAAACCCTATATTTCCCCCAAAGTAGTGAGAAGAGTGACATTGTTTTCCATTTATATAAACCTTTTTACAATCTGGATTTAATGTTTATTGCTATATGTTGTTCTGATTTAAGTATACAAAGAAAATCTGGCCTCACACAGACACATAGTTGGAAAAGAGAGGAGTATTTTAATATCCTTTTCAGATAACTGTGGATATTTTTCTCTGATACTCTACCAATCTGACAAGCAGTAGTAGTTAGGTTAGTTGAGATGTGGAATCTGAAATGATATCAATAAACTTTTCATACCTGTTGCATTAAAATACACCAGTCTGTCTTGTACTTTGAATGGCTCTTCTATCCCCATATGATTTTACATCACACATTGGTCATTTGCAAAGTATTGGTTCACTGAGTTATGCAGATCTCCATAACATTGACACATTTTATTACACAATCTGAAAAAAAATCACATCCATTAATAACACCACAGTCTTACTGGAAAGTCTTTACATTTGGGGAAGCTGACAAGCTCACAGTGCCAGACACAAATCTTCCAAAATTCTAATTTTCACATGAAAGTTCAATTTTTATCATTGGCAACATATATTGTCAGTTGTTTTTCCTTGAAGCGACAGACTCACTTTATTCATTTTTGAGAAAATATCTGCCAAATACCCATTTTGAATAAATATGTTTTCCTTGTTGGTTATTCTTTCCAGTAAAAATGGTGTTCCATGAAAAAAAAAGTGGCTACTCAGACAAGACAACCATCCTGCTTTGGTGTGCATCAAAAGTGTTTTATATTTATTTCTCATTTTGTCACATATAATATTGAATTGGTGTGTACTTAAGAGTCTAGATTTAATAAAACAATTTTCATTGCTTCATTGAGACATTTTTAAAAGAAACAAGCATTGTTTTTTGCATGGCAATGAAAAATACAATGATATGTTAGTACCAGATTTTGTTGTGACTACTTTGATTCATGTTAAGATACTAACAGTTTAACCCACTATTGCTTTTACACTGTTGATACAAATGCCAACACAGTAAAATAAACAAATAATGCCTTAGTATATTTGTGAATATTGTTTTGACCTTGAAGATCTAAAAAAGTCTGAGGGATCCCAAAGAACCATCAATTACACTTTGAGAACTGATTATCAACAGCACAGTACATGCTTTGTAAATGTCAACTATTGTTATAATTAGCTATAGGGACAATATTTTTTAAATTAAAACTTTGGATTATATCTCCCATAATCTGTACATAAATAAATGCAGAAATGGAGACTGCCCTCCCCATATAATTTTTGTTCTTTTTTTATTTTGCCTATTACTATAGTTTGAGGTACACAAATTATGTGTTAACATAAGTAGTACATTTTATGGGAGAAAAAAAAACCTATATTTCCCCCCAAAGTAGTGAGAAGAGTAGGGTATGTACACTCAACCACCAGACATTAAGGCCCCAAGGACAGTGATAATCCTTTACTTAAGCCAGTATTTCAGTACCAGCACAGTTCTTCATACAGAACAGGTGCTTAATAAATACTCACTAAACAAATGATAAATGAACAAACTCAAATGAGTCCATTCTAGGCTTGTCAGCAACTTTGGTGGAAGACAGAGGTTACAGTGGTAAATAATTTACTTCTGTTTGTTTACTTTTAAGGTAGGCATTTCAACTACAGCACTCTTGTTTAGAAAATTAAATTTGTGTGATAATCAGCCAAGGTTACCTTTTATGGGGAAATAACACTGAATTTTTCCTTATTAAATAGAGAATACATGTTCATTGTAGAAAATACAGGCAAAGAAAGAAAAGAAGGCAGGCAGGCAGGCAGGCAGGAAGGAAGGAAGGAAGGAAGGGAAGAAGGGAGGGAAAGAGGAAGGGAGGGAGGGAGGAAGGAAGGAAGGAAGGAAAGAAAGAAGGAAAAGAAGGGGGGAGAAAAGGAAGAAGGGAGGGAAGCAGGGAAGGAGGGAAAGAGAAAGAAAAAAGGAAAGAAAGAAAGAAAGAGAAAGAAAGAAAGAAAGAAAATAAAGAAAGAAAGAGAAAAGGAAGAAAGAAAGTTACTGGAAATTCCACCATATAGAAATAAATTGCATAAATAATATTTACACAAATTTTGGTATCTTTTTTTCTCATGCAGATACATTATCTCCTGTTTTGTTATGTCCTTATTTCATCTAACAGTGTATCATGAATGTCCTATACCATTATATATCCTTCTCTGATATAACTTTTAATATGTACATATCATATATTACTTGGATATGGTTCATCAATAAATGGTTAAGTGGGTTTTGTTTGGCTTCTACTTTTTTCCTATGTTACTCCTGCCCCATCTTATCACCAGCCAGAAAAAGTATGAGTCGGCAGTAACACAGAATGGAATAGTAAGTAAACTCAAAGGATCCACTGAGCATTTTTACCTTTCTATCATTCTCATAAGCACCACGGCAATGAATAATACACACATAACAGAAACAGTCCTGAAAGCAAGAAAGAAATAAAATTTTAGAACACCCACAAATAAGATATTTTAAGATGTATCTGGAGAGAAGTAAACCTGGATCATGTAGCCAAGAGGAAAGAATTTCCCTCTTGGGAAGCTGCATATGAAAAGTGCTCGTGATGGGATGTATGGTAAACTGTTCAGGTGGTCCATTGAAAAGTCAACCCAGAAGCTGCAGAAAATGAATGGGCGGAAACATAAAGACTGTAATAAGTAGGAGAACTCTATTACTGCATTGCTGAAAGGGACATTTAGGTGGAGGTTAAGGGCACCCTATTCTGTTTCAGTTCTTTGAAAGATACATCTCAATCTTGAACTTTCTCCTTAACTTCAAAGATAGTATAGTCAGTTGAGTATAAAAGAAACATCAAACTAAGAACACTACCAAAGAGAAAAAGCTAACAACCAACAGAGTGCTATTGTAAAAAAAAAGAAGGAGAGGGAGTAAAACTGGGTATCCCTAAAAAGAAACTACATCCATATACAGATCCATATATAGTCTCTCAAAAGATGATAGATAGATACCTAAGTATATATACTGTATATACTTCATCTAAAGTACATATAGTGTATATATTTTACCTATATAATATAAATTTAATAATATGTATTTTCAATTTAAATTTCTATAATATTCTATATTCTAATTTACAGACTATAAGTAAGTACCTTCTGATTTTTAATTAGGTTGAAGAGATCATTTCTTTATTCAGCATGTTTCAGTGGCATAACTAAAATTCAGAGTTACAAGATTTATTTTCTCAGCTTTTTCAATATAGTATGTAAACAATTCTAACCCCCTCAGACTAGTATTCTACATTGATTTACATTTCCCCACTCCATTATCCAGCAAAACCTGCCCACTCCATCTAAGCCAATCCCTCTACAAATCCTTGCTAAATTCTACCTCCAAGTACTTGCCCATATAATGCCTCAAAATGTTTGCTCATCTTTCTACTCTTAGTTCCTTCAACCTAAACCAAGAACTGACTTCTTCCCACTAAATGTTGCCAAAATAACTCCATTTGTTTTGATCGTTCACATATCAGTCATTTTTTAAAACATAGCTTATTCATGTTATCAGTGACATATTGCTCTCAAACTCTTTTACTGAGGCCTTCTTTATTCTTCAACTGGATTTGAAATTTCTTGAAAGCAAGTACAATGGCTTCTAATGTTTTTTTTGTTTTGTTTTGTTTTGTTTGTTTGTTTGTTTGTTTCAAGAAAATGGAAGGTTGGCCCTGGCTGGGTAACTCAGTGAATAAAGCATCAGCCTGGTGCACCAAAGTTGCAGGTTCAATCCCTGGCCAGGGCATCTATGAGAAGCAACCAATGAGTGCACAACTAAATTGAACAATTAAGTGGAACAACAAGTTGATGCTTCTCTTTCTTTATTTCTCCTTTCCCCACCCCTTTCTCTCCCTTCCTCTCTCAAAGAAAAAAAATTAAAAAGAAGAAAAATGGAGGATTAAAAGGAGAAACATAAAAGGAAGGGAAAAGAAAGGTGAAGGGGAAATGCAGAAAGGATGAGAAAAGAAGAGAAACAGAAGCTACATCTTTGCGATTCTATTTCCTAATACATACAATAAAATAATTACATGAAGTTGTTCTGTGAAAGTCATATTGACATGAATAAGTCTGATCCTAATGAGCATTCCATTTAAGATTGTGATCTGACCCTTTCTCATCCCAGTTTCACGTTCTATTTTTTCTAATTCTACCTTTCTAATTAGTGATTTTAAATTTAATGACCACTCTATTTAAAATTACATTCCATCCCATTTCCCTTCCCTGCTTCACTTTTGCTTTTTTTATACACTGACCACCTTTTAACAGAAGAAATCATTTATTGTATATTTTTTCATTATTGTCTCCCCATCTCTCTCCCAACTCCAAGTAAACCCCATGACAGCAGGTGTCTTCATCTGTCTTGTTTCCTGATGTACCAGCCCCTGAAGCAGTATCTGACACAGAATAGGCCCGGCAAACTCACTGACTAAATGAAAGCTCTCTGCAAACGTCATATATATAGGGCCCTGGAATTTCCACAAATACCCACATCCAAGTCACGTGCTCGATAGAAACATTGCTCCCTCATTAATGCTATATACTAGCATACCAGCATTATCAACCACCTAAAAGATGGCTGACTAAGACCCCAGCTAGATCAAACACCATAAAAACTGATGTTATAGAGAGTCCAGCAGAACTTCACAAAGGATATAGCAAGTGTGGATTTCACCACAGGCTCCCAGTGGGGTGAGGTGTTAACCAAGTGAAATAGTACTAAGAGGAGACCGGTGGCCATTCTGGCTCAGAGATCTTAACTACTCCCTCCCCACTCAGAGTGAAAGCCACAAAGTGCCTATAAAAGGGGACTTGCTGTCTCAGGAAATCTCTTCAGGCAAGTCTCATATTTCTCTTCCAGCTGGCTGGCTTGGTATAGGCTTTCTGCTTCCAATCCAGTTCTCTTCCTGTCTTGTCTTTTCAAATGAATCATCCCATTCAATAGGTCTCTTTGATTTACAACATACTGTCTTTGGGATCCTTTTGGTTCCACCACAGTCCCTTGCTTGTCTAGAAGAGAAGTTTATATAGCTCTTAAAAGACAGGACTTTCAGACAACCACTTTCAGAAAATGTCTGAAAAACAAAGTCCTGCCACAATTTCAGTGATTCTTCTCAGAGTCCCCAGACATGGATTCTGATACTGGTTTTACACCTGCAAGATGATAGACCTTGACTCTCTGGACCTGTTTTCTGTCATTCAAAATAGGCAAACCTCCTTCGCAAGGCAGTGCTCACAGGGCCCTTTCCCCATCTCTAGAGCTAGAAAACTTTCACTTGATCTTTAAAATATTGGCTCTGCATTCAGTACACTAGCTCAGTCTCAAAAGCTAATAATATTCATATGATGTATTGACAAGTCCCAAAGGAAATAACTTCATTATACTTGGAAAAACCTGAACATGGAGTCAGCTAGGCCTGAATTCATTGGTATATAGCCCCTTTTCAAGCATTTTCCCATGACCTTGGTTAGGTTACTCTTCCTTATCTACAAAACAAGTAATAAATATTCACAAATTTATTGTAAAGATTAAAATGTATGTAAAGGGTTTGGCATAGCCTGACATACTTTTGATGCTTAAGGGCTAATATCTATTATAATTAATATTAATACTAGATATGGTCTAGTATATTCTCTACTGAGACTAGTACTGGGGTGGAAGAGGCCAAGGCTACTTTCCTTGAAGGCTATGTCTAGATCTTCATTACTCCAGTAACACAGTATTTAACAGGTGCTCAAGTTCTGTTGTGTAAGTAAACAAATGAACAGTTAAACAATAAAATAGAAAAAACACTACAAAGGGAGATAAGAGTTCTAGATGCTTAATTTATTTCTACAACTAATTAAATAACTATGGACCTGTAGATATTAGATCACTTCAAAATCCCTTTGGACTTCTAAGTTCAAAAAGTCTCTTTTGGCTCTGACTCTAATTCCTACATTACTTTAAAAGGTGCAAAATAAACATGAGGAAATGGAGAAGACTCAATCTATCTCTGAGACCTATTGTTATAGACTGAGTTATGTTCTCCCAAAATTCAAATGCTGAAGCCCTGACCACCTCCCAATGCAACTCTATTTAGAGATAGGACTTTTAGAGAAGTAATTAATGTTAAATGAGATCATAAGGGTAGGGCCCCAATCCAATAGTATTTGTGTCTTTTTAAGAAGAGCCACAAGAGCACTTGCTGTATCTGCCATGTGAGGATACAAAGAGAAGGCAGCAGTCTACAAGCCAGAAGACAGCTTGCCAAAAAATAATTGGCCAACATCTTCATCTTGGACTTCCTAGCCACCAGAACTGAGAAAAAATAAATTTCTGTTGTTTACGCCACCCAATTTGTAGCATATTTTTATGGAAGCCTGAGCTGATTAAGACACTTGTTATATGCCATACTCATTAGAAATATCCAACCCTCTGTTCAGAATTCTTTAAGAATATCATTTTAATCTCCACACTGCCTCCATTCCAGCCCCCTATAAATGTTTTAGCCAGATGTTCCTTAAATAAACTTACTGTATCACAACCCCAAATTGATAATTCTAATAAATTACTCATTGAATTGAATTTTTAAACACTTTAGAACCTTGTCTTAGTACATACACTATCAGAAAAACTGAGATCCTTTACTCTCTTGTTTACTTGACACTTATTAAGCAAGTTTTATGTTTGTTAATAAATTACTCAATGCAGATTCCCTAAAATACTACAGCAAATTTGCAGACCAATTTACCCTAACAAATCAAGTCTGTCATAGTTGGAAGAATGGGAAATTTCTTCATGTGATGAAGAAATAGAATGGCTCTTGGCAAACTCAAAAACCAGCTAGGGTCAGGTATGGTTTCCTCGAGGAGAAGAAATTCCTGAATAATTAGGTCATTCAAAATAGGCAGAGATATGTACATTCCTCTCGTACATTGCTCAATATGGTAGCCATTAGCCACATGTGGCCACAGAGAGCTGGAAATGTGGTTAGTCCAAATGAGATGTGCTGTAAGTAAAAGATCTCATTAATAATTTTCATATTCATGATATGTTAAAATGTTTTAGATATATTAGGATAAAATATATTATTAAAATTAATATAACCCTTTTTTACTTTATAAATGTGGCTACTAGAAAATTTAAATTTACATATGTGGATGACATTATATTTCTAATGGACAGTGCTGTTCTAATTAATTCCATGTCTAGTTGCGTAACGCAAAGTATAAGGCAGGTACTAAATATGACCAACAAGTATTTTTTATTTGGTGCCCACAATAAAACAATTTTGAATTAACTGGCAATATCTAAACATTGACAGATTTCAAATCAAAATGCAGGTTCTGGCTTCTTTTGAAAAATCAGAGGATTTAAACAAACTAAACCTACATTCTCACAAGGCAACTAGCTGAAATTAACTAGCAGCTTCCCACTTTGAACAAGGCATGAGCTCTTCTGTTCATCCCCTCTAACTGGCCTATTCAACCTTTTCTGCCTGATACTTGTAGGTATTTAAATTTTGATGTTTGGTGTTAGAGAAACATTCAAACAAGAATAGACTGGAACAGAAAATACATGCTTTGTGTTTATACAGATCTCAATTTGATTTCCAGTATATCCATTTAGACAGCCATATGACTTCCAGATGAGCTACTCAATTCCTCTAAAACTCAATTTCCTTATCAGTAAAATGGGAATAATAATAACTATATTATGGACATTAGTAACAATTAAATAAAGTAAAATACATTCAGGAGTTGCATCACAGTGGTTGCATAATGAATTATATTATCACTTACCTCTGTAATTCAATACTTACTTGGGAGTTGTGATTATTTGTGATAGAAGTGTAGGTAGCTCCTAAGTGATTTCACAGTGCCAAAAATCTACAAAAGTACACTCTATCCTTGAGCGCAGAGATCTTGGGAAAGAGGAGATCTTCCAACATAATGGTTAAAGCACTTTTATTAACTAAAGTTGCATTCTTTTTGTCAATTAGAGACAACTGATGTTTGACATTGATGCACATTTTCCAAGGCACACTGGAAACCTCAATAATGGTAGCTTTTTATTTCAATATGTGCTGTGTTGCCACTTGTTTTACATCCCCTACAGGATGTATAAATTGCCAAAGCTCTACTTTTCACACCATAGATATTACAAATGATATAGTACAACCAAGAGTTAAGGATAAAAGACAGAATGAAAAGGATGCAAATAATGGGAGAGCAAAGATCAATGAAAAAGCATTTCTTATTTTACAGAAGCTAAGACAGAAACCAGAATGATTTGTTCTGTAGACTTGCCTCTCTTGGCATAATATTTGCATCTCATTTGAGGACCAGCTTGTTTAATGATAGCCACTGACTGGATTCAAACACCTGCTGCTTACAGCTCTTACATCATAATTCATACACCCTCCCAGCTTTTTCTGACTGTGCACAATTACTTTTGACAAATTATTCTTCAGTGTGTCATCTGAGTTATCTTTTCATATGTTTCCATGGTTCACAGATAAATTATCTGCTCTATACTGTTGTCTCTCCAACAGGAAATCCAGGCATGTAGGGGTTCTCCCAAAAATTCTACTGTACTCTGCAAGTTGACTACTCAGAATAAGAATCTTCCAAGAATATACAAATAAATTCCATTTGGATACCACAGTTAGCTATAGTAAAAAGCAAATATACAAATAACTAAGTAGAAAACTAGAAGAAAATGGAAGCAAATAGTTATCTCAGATTGGGAAGAATTCTCCAAAGAAATAGGAGAAATTAAAAAAAAAAAACAGGTCAAATGATTTGATGACAAAATTAAATTTTAAAAATCTTAAATAATAATCTGGAAAAACATGAAGCAAAAAGCTGAAAGAAATATTTGTTACAAATATAAGAAGGAACAATTATCTTTAATATGGAATGAGCCCATAAATATTGATTTTAAAAAACACTAAAGATCTTAATTTAAAAAAGGGATAAAGGAGTTGAATAATTCATAGATCTTAGGCTGACAAATGACTAATAAAGTATTTTAAGTTAAAACTTCACCCATAGCCCAATAATTTTGAATTAAAACAACAGCAAGAAATCCCTTTTTTCACCATTCATCAAATGAATCAAAATTTGTTAATACTCACTTTGGGACAGGATATGTTAAAATGAACAAACTCATACACTATTACATTAGTGCCTTTCTGGAAAGCAAAAGGCTTTCAACTTTTCTGTAAGACCAAATTTTTTCAAAATAAAAGATTGAAAGATAAAAAGAAGAAACAATGCTAATAACAAAACCAATACATAAATTTAAATTGAAATATAATTGACATAACCTTTATTAGTTTCCAGTATACAACATAATGGTTCATTATTTGTATATGTTGCAAAGTGATCACCATAAGTCTAGTTAAAAATCTATCACCAAACATAGTTACAATCTCTTTTCTTGTGATGTGAACTTTAAGAATCTATTCTCTTAGCAACTTTCAAATATACCATGCAGCATTATTAACTAGTCACCTTGCCATACATTTCTGAATATATATTTTTAAAGTTGTGAATCTAACCATTTTTGTGATGAATCTGATCTTCTCTCTAAAGCAGTGATTTTCAAAGTGTGGCCTGTGGATCATCAGCATCATCTAGAAACATGTTAGAAATGGAAATTCTCCTGTTTACCAAGATTTACTGACCCAGGAACTGGGTGGGGGTGTGAGGAAAGCAATTTCTGTTTTAACAAGCCCTCCTGGTAATTCTGATACACAAAGTCTGAGAGCCACTTCCCTAAAGTTACTGAAAATATAATGGATAGAAGAATGTATTAAATAGCTCCACAAAAATGCAATCAGATAAAACTAGAGTGACAAAATTATATGTGACCAATTCCTCATATCTTTAAGAAATCACATGAGGAAAATAAAAAAGAAAAGTATTAAAAGTTAAAAGAGACTTAAAAGACAACAACCAAATCAAAGAGACCTTATTTGAATTGGTTTCAAACAAACCAACTATAAAAGATGTTTTGATATTAAGAAAGTCACATGACATTAAAGAATATTATTTGTTTTAGTATGTGCGAATACTTACGGTTATGATTTTTAAAAAGCCCTTTAAAAGTTTTTGTGTTTTAGAGATTTTTAAAAACTATTTTTAAAATAGATGAAAATATATGGCAAAGTTTAACTATTAAAAGAATCTAGCCCTGGTGGCCAGTTGGCTTAGCAGTAGAGCATAAGCCTAGCATGTGGAAGTCCTGGGTTTGATTCCTGGTCAGGGCACATAGGAGAAGCGATCATCTGCTTCTCCACCCCTCCCCCTTCTTTCTCTCTCTCTGTCTTCCCCCTCCCACAGCCATGGCTCAAATGGTTCCAGGAAGTCAACCCCAGGTGCTGAAGATGGCTTCATGGCCTTACATTAGGCACTGAAATAGCTCAGTTGCTGAGGAATGGAGCAGCAGCCTCAGATGGGCAGAGTATAGCCCTGTAGGGGGCTTGCCCGGTGGATCCCAGTAGGGGCGCATGTGGGAGTCTTTCTCTGTCTCCCCTCCTCTCATTAAATAAAAGAAAGAAAAAAGAAAGAGAGAGAGAGATAAAGGAAGAAAAAATGAAGAAAGAAAGAGGGAGGGAGGGAGGGAAGGAGGGAAGGAGGGAGGAAGGAAGGAAGGGAAAGGAAGAAAGGAACCTTAAGGAAATATTCAGCCTCAGAAAAGATTTATTTCTAAAGATGTTCATTACAGTATTATTTATACTACAGACTATTAGAAACCATCTAAAAATAAGAAAGAATATAATAAATTATGAGACCTTCATGTAATAGAATAGGATGCAACTATTAGAAATGCTATGTTAAAAATACATACAAAACACATACAGTATAATTATTTTTTTGTAAAAAAAATAATAATAAATGCCTAGATAAAAGACTAGAGGGAACCAGATCAAAATGTTAACTGTCTCTGAATCTAGAAATTATGAATCACATGTATTTTCTTCTTTGTAACTTTCCATGTTTTCTAAATTACCTATAGTGAATATGCATTCTTTTATAATTTAAAGATATTTTTAATAAAAACAAAAGTATTTTGTCATAATTGTTGTGAAAATAATACACTATACAATAAAACTAAGACTTTCTTTTTTTGTTGTTGTTTTTTAAAGCCTAAGAATCATCTTAGGAATGAGTTATTACTTGAAAAGAGAAAAAGGGGAATTAGGCCTACCTGGTCTAATACCAGTTATTTTCTGTACATTATCTGTACTTTTCATTTGACAGTAATCATGGACATCTTCAAATTGTTATGTTTGTATGTCCATGTACATATTTATTCTACAATAAGAATGAATATTTATTGAGTAACTATTACTTCCCAACAGTTATCATAAACAGGCAAAAATTTCTGTCTTCATGAAGCTTACATTCTAACAAAGGGAAACAGATAATAAAAAAATATTTGTAATATTTATGTCATGTCAGATATTAATTGCTAAGGAGAAAAATAAAGCAGAGAAGGGAAATTGGGAGTGTTTGTTGTTGGGAGAAGAATGCATTTTTAAGTCTGATAGTTAGCAAAGGGCTAATTGAGGAGGTGACATTTAAGAAAGACCTAAAGAGATGAAGGAGTGAATCATGCTGTATCTGGGGCAAAAGGATTTCAGGCAGAGAAAATGGCAAGTGCAAATGTCCTAAGACAGGAGCCTGCCTAGGGGACATACTTTGTCTTCCTAACTTGGCTGCAATTTTTTTGAAAGAATTATATCATTTACTTGATTCTTGTGTCATAACGCTGATCACAATACCCAGAGGAATACTCAGGAAACATTCATTAGTGATAATGATCCAAGGTCTGAAAAGGATTAGGAGCCATGGTCTTTCCCTTAAAAATGATCTGTTATCATTTTGTCTCTCATTCTTACAAAGAAGAACTTTTTAATTTACGTTCTATTCAAAGTTGGGTATGTTTCAAAAGGTGGAAATGTTTTCTTCTCCAAAGATATTCAAACAGGAACTGTCAGTGGGCAGGGATGTTCTAAAGGCGGTTCAAGTAAGATGGGTTACAAGACTCGATGTTCTAGTATAGTCCCTTACATCATTTGGTATTCAACAAATATTATTGAGCAATCAACAAGACCAAAATTCTTGCTTTTTTTTTTTAATTTTTATTTTATTCATTTTAGAGAGAAGACACAGAGTGAAAGAGAGAGAGAGAGAGAGAGAGAGAGAGAGAAAGAGAGAAAGGGGAGGAGCTGGAAGCATCAACTCCCATATATGCCTTGACCAGACCAGTGCAGGGTTTTGAACTGGCGACCTCAGTGTTCCCAGGTCGACACTTTATCCACTGCACCACCACAGGTCAGGCGCTTTTCTGAATTAAGAAACTTGTCAGCATTCTAATAGCTGCTATGAACCTAGTGGATTGGCTGATAGTTTTGGTTACTAAACAAGAAAATCCTCTTTCAAAAGTGAACTATTAATAAGGTCATAATGGTTATTTACCAGCGCATGTGCTCCTTGACTTCTAAAGAGAATATCTTGTTTATATTTGAATCTCCAGAACCTGACATATATAGATACTCACAAAGTGTTGACCTAAATTCATAATCTTGAATAAACTCCATATTCTCTGGTATGTCTTTAGCTTCTAGCCTGGCATTTAGCAGTTACTCACTTTTTTATTGATAAAAAAGTAAGCCATAATCACAAATTAAAAATGTATTTACAGCCTGACTAGGCAATGGCGCAGTGGATAGAGCATCAAACTGGGACACAGAGGACCCAGGTTTGAAACCCTAAGGTCGCCAGCTTGAGCACAGGTTCATCTGATTTGAGCAAGGTTCACCAGCTTGAGCCCAGGATTGCTGGTTGAGCAAGGGGTCACTCACTCTGCTGTAGCCCCCTGGTCAAGGCACATATGGGAAAGCAATCAATGAGAAACTAAGGAGTCACAGTGAAGAGTCAATGCTTCTCATCTCTCTCCCTTCTGGTCTCTCTGTCCCTCTCACTGTCTCTCTCTGTCTTTGTCACACACACACACACACACACACACACACACACACACACACAATGTATTTACAATTAATTTGGGTTTTTTTACATTAAACATCAGCCTGGGGCAATGGTATTGACCTCAAGTTGAATATTGCTTTTAGTGAAATTGCCAAAGGAAGACCAATCCTTATTTGCTAAAAAAATTCTATTTACCATTTTTTAAGCTATTTGTTCACAGTAAGAGTCCCCATTTATTAAATCAGAGATCTTCAAACAAAGAGGAAAAAGTCACAATAAGATTTTCTGTCTGACCAGGTGGTGGTGCAGTGAATAGAGAGTCGGATTGGGATGCGGAGGACCCAGGTTTGAGACCTCGAGGTCACCAATTGAGTGTGGGCTCATCTGGCTTGAACAAAAAAAAAGCTCACCAGCTTGGACCCAAGGTCGCTGGCTTGAGCAAGGGGTTACTCGGTCTGCTGAAGACCCACGGTCAAGGCACATATGAGAAAGCAATCAATGAACAACTAAGGTGGCACAACGAAAAACTGATGATTGATACTCCTTATCTCTCTTTGTTCCTGTCTGTCTGTTCCTTTCTATCACTCTCTCTCTGTCCCTGTAAAAAGAAAAAAATTCTCATGGAATAGTTTTCACAAACAAAAGCATAAGGTTAACCAAAGATCAGTGTTCACCACAAATCTATTTGTTATGTGAAAAGACGTTGCAATAACAAAAAGACCTCCCAAATTTAGGGAATTTTTAAAGAAAAGTCATCTTTTCTTATATAACAGCCCAGGGAAATAATTCAAATCAGAAGTGGCTTGCTCCACAAGGTCATTGAAGGATCCAGAATAACAGTCCTCCCATCTTCTTTTTTATTTTATTTAATAATTTCTTTTAGATGAGATGAGGGTAGACAGTGAAGCAGACTCCTGCATGCGCCCCAACAGGGGTCAACCCAACAACTGCATCTGGGGCCAATGCTCAAGTATGAAGCACTTTTTTGTGCCTGAGACTGACCTCTCGGAGCAACCCAAGCAATCCTCAGTGCCTGGGGCCACATTCAAATGGGAGAGAAGAAGAAGAGTGAGAGGGTGAGGGAGAGAAGCAGAAATGCTCACTTCTCCTATGTGCCCTGACCAGGAATCAAACATATGCCTGGTTGATGCTCTATTCACTGAGCCACGGGCCATGGCCCAGTCTTCCCATCTTCAACATACAGCTAGGAGGTTGTCCTGAGTATCACCACGCATCAGCCAGCAGGAGGAAAGGAAAAGAGGAGCATGCATGGAAGGTTATATGGGCCAGACTTGAAAGTGACACATAACCACCTCCTCTCAAATTCCACATCACATAACCACATCTAACTAAAAGAGGAGCAAAAATATATAGTCAACTCTGGACCTAGGAAGAAGAGGAGAAGGTATTTTGGTAGGCTGTTGGTGATCTCTGCCACAATGGAATTGTAAATGAAACTCTAATTCTCTAAATACTCTCTCGCCCACCCCCAATATTGGCCTGTGTTTAGCCTCTGATTATATTTACATACTGGAAAGGACTCTTACAGGACATGCCCTGTCACAGTTCACAATTTATAAATAGATTATTTTCTAAAAGTTCACTGGAGAGTTTACTAGCATATATTTCTGGTAGAAGTATAATAATAGACTAACACACAACTTATTGTCTTATGTAGACAAACGCAAATAAAATTCACTGAGTTTTGGACTCACTGTAGACGGAGGACGTTTCCTCCCCTACTTCTGGGGAAAAGAAAAGGTGAACTGGATAATACAACTTAGTATTTAACTCCTCCTCACCCTGTTATGTTACTTTCCTTTTAATAGTGTCAGAGTCAGACTGTGCCAAAAATCCCATCCAAAAATGCCTATTCTCATGCCCTAATCATTACTATCATCAAGGTTGCTGTTCTTATCTGGGTTTTAAAAACAGTAGATCCATATTTTTAAAAAGTACTTTTATAGAAAAACTTATAAAAATAGTTAACATTTCTTGAATATTTACTATATATCAGAACTATGATCTTTGAAATTCATTTCACTCATTTATAAAATGAAAATAATAACACTTATCTCATGAAGTTATTGCAAGGATGAAATGAGACAATACCTATAAAGAAGGAAAAAGGACAGTACTTACCAGACATTAGTAAATTTACTCAATACATGTTAGCTATTATTTTCCTAACTGATTTAAAATTACTCAGTGATGGAGGTAAGTGTGAGGAACCCACTTAGCTCAGTTTGTTTATCCACCACCAACCTCCCACCCCTCGGATTTATTAAGAAAAAGCCAGTCACACTTTTTTTTTACTACTGACATTTGTTTTCAATGCTAATGTGCTTGAAATGCTTGTTTAAAATGTAAGAATCCCTTTCAGTCAGTCTGAGGTAGGCACGCCCGCTACATCGAACAACACCAGGGGGCATCATTCACATTGTATTGCATATAAATGGTGCTTCCCGAAGTTTTGCAAATTTGGTCCTCTGAAGTTGAAACCCAGGAAATTGTATTTTTAACAAATACCAAGGTGATGACTCTCAGAGTGTGAGGACCATTTTAACAGGCAACGGGACTGAGAACCACTGTAGATAAACAGTGATTGAGAAACCCAGGGGGAGACGCAGACAGTGTCCGCTCTGGACCAGCCCACTGCTGCCATCACTCTTGCCTCCCACCAGTGGAATCTGCGAAGATGGGGGAAAGAGGCAGCAAAAGAGGTGACTTCAGGTTTGCCAGGAAAGAGCAGTTCATCACTTCCCAGAAAGTCGCTCTAAAGTGTAATACTGAACAGACGCGTCACAAAGCCCTGAGTCAAGAAAATCAGAGCAGAATCTCCCCTCACCCTAAAGCAGGGGTGCTCGATATGTTGATCGCAATCTACTGGTCCATGGCGAAGGAAGTGTGGGTAGATCACATGACATTAAAAAGACATTTGTCTTTTGATCGGCATACAGGGTAGCCAATCTGACTCTGAACTTTTGACACCCTACACATGCACGTTAAACCCGCTAACTTGTTCAGTTACATTGCTGCGTAGTTAGCCTTCAATTTATTTAAACTAAATACAACAAAGGGTACAAAAATGAGTGCCGTAGCTGGTCCGAATAAGAAGCCTAAAACCTACCACTTTCATACAGAATGGGAGGGGATTTTTTTCACTATGTCATATTCTAAGTGCGTTTGCCTCATCTGTCTGTGTGCCATTGCTATTCCAAAGAAGGGAAATGTGGAGCGGCTTTTTCGGACTGTTCATAAAAACTATGACATTGACTTTCCTCCGAAAAGAGAGCTGAGAAGGAGAAAGGTGAAAGAAGAATACATGATATTAAATAGTAATAATAGTAACTTAAATAATGATAATATAGAAGAAATAATTTTATGTTTTGCATTTTTATTGTAGGTAGATCATTTTGACTTGGTCATCTTATAAGTAGCTCGCAAGCTGAAAAAGTGTGGGCATCCCTGCCCTAAAGTCTCCAAGGAAAACGGACCACTGGACCCGCCACCAGGCCACACAAAGCAATGACAACAATCCTGGCGGGTATCAGAGGCAAAGGCAGAAAAGCTACCTCTCCCTTTCTTCTGTGGACTCCAACAAGAAAGATTCACTTGATGTGAACCTTGAGAAGGATTTCTCTGCTGAGATGGACTCCTCATGGTCAACCAACGGCCCAAATTTTATTAATAATAAGAATCTAGTGGCTATTTGCTGACAGAAACTCCTCACTCAGTACTCCTGGAAGAACCTCAGACTGATCTCTGGGTCCCACTTGTTTGGTCTCTGATTCAACCACAGCAGAGAAACCCTAATTTTCTCCTTCTACCAAAAGGATTGCAACCTGCCTTGTCCAATCAGAACTGCACAATTTGGATACCTTATTTACATAAAATGGACCTAGTTGAGAACCTGGACAGGAACTTTTGCTATAAAAGGTGGTCTCCCACCTGACCAGGAGGTGGCACAGTGAATAGAGCTTTGGCCTGGGATGCTAAGGACCCAAGTTCAAAACCCTGAGGTCACCAGATTGAGCACAAGGTCACCAGCTTGAAGCCCAAGGTCGCTGGCTTGAGTCCAAGGTCAATGGCTTGAGCAAAGGGTCACTCACTCTGCTGGAGTCCCTCCCACATCAAGGCACATATGAAAAAACAATCAATGAACAAATAAGGAGCCACAATGAAGAGCCGATGCTTCTCATCTCTCTCCCTTCCTGTCCGTCTATCCCTGTCTGTCCTCCCATCTTTCTCTCATGAAAAAAATAAGAGGTGGCCTCCCCTTTGTCTCTGAAACACAGCTTAGGTTGCTACTAGAATATGTTTCCCAGGCTGCAGCTTTTTGTTTTTGCTCAAATAAATTCCTTTTACCCTTTATTACAGTCTAAAACTAATTTTGGTTTACACTCCTGTGGGGAAAGAATTCAATAAATTAAAGAAGTGCTTCCTGCCCATCCATTATCTTCACTGTTCCCACAACAGACGTAGGCAGGCATCAGTACCCCTTTCACAGACTAGGAAAGGAAAGTTTAGCTGGAGTTGACATGCAGTCTTTGAGCTCCAAAGCCATAATATGCCTCTACCACTCTGCACTGTTAGCTCATTTGGGAGCAGAACAGGATCGGGAGTCATTTGCAATAAAAGGATTGCAGCAAGGATTTGCAGAGCCTGCAGTGGTAAGACAGGTTTCTTTCTGAGCAGTGCCTGCATTTCCTAGTTATTCCCTTGGCTCACCCTGTTCTTCTGGTGCTGCCTAGACCCCAGGGGCTTGTGCTGGGAGGTCCTCATTCCCTGCCATACGCTGCTCATTTATTAAGGCCTCTGGTTCATTCCTGCCATTCTAAATATGCACAGCAATTATAATAAGCTTTCTTTCTTAAGAAAACGTGTGAAGACATGAGAAAGAACAAGTTCCACAGGCTAGTTCAGTGTCTAAATTGGCTATAATCAAATAAAAACAAAACAACAGTTTTAAAAAACCATTTAATACAAGCTTATCACAGCTTTGTTATTCAGAACTTTTCTCAGAAGCTAAATTCAGTGAAATGAGACTTTTACTGGTAATTTATTTCCAAAGGCTTCACAGAGCTCTTCAGACATTATTTCATTAATCCTCAAGACAGATCTGTGAAACAGGTAGCAGACAATGGGCTTTCCATTACAGGTAGCTTGAGGCATGAGAAGGTTCCTAATCCCAGAAGACCAGCGGGATGGGTCTTCTGTAATCTCTACAGGCTTCATCTATAAGACACTATGAGTCCACTTTTTGCTGGAGGAAATCTTCACCAGTTCCCATATGAAAAAGGTTGTTAAGACAAATTGTATTCAGGATTCCAAGATGGCAACAGAGTAGGCAGATGTTCCAACTGCCACCTCCCAGGACCAAACTGGGTTACAACTTAATTTAAGAACAATCATCGTGAAAAACCAATTTTGGACTAAATGAAGAGGAGTGTATAACTGAAGATCACAGAAGAAGCCACATTGAGATTGGTAGGAAGGATGGAGACACAAAAAAGGCTGTTCTGCTCCTAGGTATGAGAGGTGGTGGAGGGTCCAGAGGGACTCTGACTGCAGGGAGGTTCATCCTGAGAGGGGAGGGAGCCTTAGCCCAGGCCCGGTACTCCAGCCTAGAGCCCCAGAGCCTAGAAGTGGCGCCCACATAACATTTGTTAGTGAAAAGAACTGAGGTTTCTGTCCATGAGAAAGAGATGGGAGCTCTTGAAGATACAAGCTCTGTCTTAAAGAGCCCATGCAGAAAATCTTGTTCATAACCACTTACCCAGGGCTCTGGCAGAGGGAGGGCTGAGAGGACTAGAGTTGTGTGAGGGAAGTATAAAGTTGGAGGCCCAGGGAGAGACACTGTGTGGAACCCCTGTGCTGAGTCATTCTTCAGTACTGTAGTCACCCTCTTTCTGGGATCACCTCTCCTGCAGCATCACCCTGGGAGCTACACCCACCACCCTTCCTAATCCATGAATGGCCCCAGGCTCTAGACTCTACCAGAGGTTTTTTCAGTGGCCAAGTCCAACAAGCAGCCAGCAGACAAAGGCTACAGGAGGTAAGTCTCAAGGAACCTTTGCCTTTCGCTGACCTTTCCCCTGGCCCAGTGTGGGTAGTCAGCCTAGGTGTGCAACTTGGTATCTCCATGTGCACCTGGGCCCAACAGAGGAAGCAAAAAACTCTGGATTGCTTGTAGCTCCAAGAAAGTTGCTAAGGGCCAGTCACAGGTAGTGTCCCTCTCTGGTCTGTGCCAGGTTCCCTCCAGGGAGACCTAGATCCGGCATATCCAGAGGCCAGCTACAGAGAGCATCAGTTCAGGACCTAACAATCTTTGCTAGCAGCATGTCCTAGGAGAGGGCTCATTGGACTCCCAGTCCAGCTGAGGCAAGTTTCATTTTCTGTGGTCACCAACCGCACAGAAGCTCACATACATTGGACAGGGTGGAGCCTCATAGTTAGCTGGCCCGGGTTCCTCCTGTGAAACCTACCCAATGGGCTAGGTTTCACAGGAGGAAAAGAGAGAGGCTTGGAGCACGGACATTCAAAGTGTGGATACCTGTGAACCCATTGTTGGGTCTGGTTGAGGGACTTAGCCATTTTCTGAGAAGATACAATCAGCCCCAGGGGGAAGACCAGGAGCTCTGAAGAACTTCTGCAGTGGGGACTTTCAGCCCAAACCCAATCTGAACCTGCTGCTTGCCTTGCTGGGGAGAAACAAAATTGAAGTTTCCAACAGTGCCTGAGGGATTAAGCTCTGGAATAGGGGTCACTTTCCCTGTACTAAGCTCTTGACCAACAGATCACTTAAGTAGGGGGTCCAACTAATGTATTCAAAACCTCAGTTGCCCTAACCCACCAAGTTGCAACCTGTACAGGGGTTGGGGGGGTGAGGCCATTATGAGCCCACACTATGGTCTTTCTACAGAAGACTCTGGGGGAAGACTACACAATTGCAAGAGGAAGTAGAGTGGCTGAAAAGTGGAGGCAAATCTTATGGAGCTTAGGGTTTTCATGGAGCTGCTGTCATCTCTAAGCAGGTAGAGCTAATCCTTATATACAGGCTGACCTGTCTTATACGACCCAGGCACAGAAAATGCAGACACAAAGAGTGAACAGAGCAGTAGCTCCAGGCAGGTAGCCCACAGCAGGTTACAAATAATGGCTGACCCAAACCCAAGAATACCCAGAACCAACACAACCAGTAGTGGGTGGCAGACAGCACCAACACTAGATTCAGCTAGCTACACAAGCAGCATGCCCAAAGGAGGAATCCAACAGGTACTGCAGAGAATAAATACATCCAACATGACAGACATTGCACATTGTCTAATACACACGATCAAGGTTGACCCTGAAAGCCAGCCAACCTAAAAGGATCACAGTGCCCATGAAAGGACCAACTGCATTCAATACTCACATACAACCAGAGGGTAAATACCCTCAAGAAGCATTCCTAGATCAAGGAACCCAGGTGGCCTGGAAGTCAGTACCACTGAGCCCAGCTATTTCATAAAGACTCCACAACAAATTTCAAAGTCAGCCAGCACTACCTAATACACAGACAAAATTGGCAGACATAGAAATATGATACAAAAGAATCAATGAGAGAAATTCCCAGAAAAAGAACTAAATGAAGTAGAAGTAACCAAACTACCAGACACAGAATTTAAAATAATGATTATTAGAAAGCTCAAGGATCTTAGAGTAACAATGGGTGATCACAATGAGAACTTAAACAAAGAGATAGCAAACATCAAAAAGAACATTGAAATCATGAAAATGAACCAGTCAGAAATGACAAATACAATATCAGAAATGAAAACTGCCCTAGAAGGAATCAACAGCAGGCTGGATAAAGCAGAAAATTGAATCAGCAATTTAGAGGACAAGATAAACTTAAGCACAAAAGCAGAGCAGCAAAATAAAAGAGGTTCAGTAAGACTGAGAAAACAATAACATCTGCATCATAGGGGTTCCTGAAGGAAAAGAGAACAAACAAGGGATAGAGGACTTGTTTGAAGAAATCATAGCTGCAAATCTCCCTAAATCGATGAAGAAAAAAGTCATAAAAGTTCAAGAAGCACAGAGAATTCCATTAAAGATGAATCCAAGAAGGCTTACACCAAGACACATCATACTTAAAATGCCAAAGTTAAGTGACAAAGAAAGATTACTAAAATCTGCAAGAGAAAAGCCGTTAATTACCTACAGAGGAGGCCCCATAAGGATGACATCTGACTTCTCAACAGAAACACTTGAGGACAGAAAAAAGAGTGGCAAGAAATATTCAAAGTGATGTAAAACAAGAACCTACAACCAAGACTATTTTATTCACTAAGGCCATCATTTATAACTAAAGGAGAAATAAAATGCTTCCCAGACAAAAAAAAAAAACCCAAGGAATTCATTACAACCAACCAGTACTGCAAGAAATTTTAAAAGGTCTGCTATAGCCTGACCAGGGGGTGGCGCAGTGGATAGAGCATCGGACTGGGATGCAGAAGACCCAGGTTCGAGACCCCAAGCTTGCCAGCATGAGCACAGGCCCATCTGGCTTGAGCAAAAGCTTGCTAGCTTGGATCCAAGGTCTCTGGCTGCAGCAAGGGGTTGCTTGGTCTGCTGAAGGCCCGCAGTCAAGGCACATGTGAGAAAGCAATCAAGGAACAACTAAGGTGTTGCGAAGGCAATGAAAAACTAATGATTGATGTTTCTCACCTCTCTCCATTCCTGTCTGTCTGTCCCTATCTATCCCTCTCTCTGACTCTCTCTCTGTCTCTGTAAAAAAATAAAAATAAATAAAAAATTTTTACAAAAGGTCTGCTATAAAAAGATCAAAGAAAAAAAGAAATCAAGAGGAAGAGGATTGTAGGTTTAAAGAATAAAATGGCAATAAATAAGTACATATCAATAATATTCTAAAAATAAATGGATTAAATGCTCCAATCAAAAGACCATAGGGTAGCTGCATGGATAAGAAAATAGAACCTGCACAGTGGCCAAGACATGGAAACAACCAAAAAGCCCTTCAATAGATGACTAGATAAAGAAGATGTGGTACACTGACCAGGCGGTGGTGCAGTGGATAGAGCGTCGGACTGGAATGCAGATGACCCAGGTTTGAGACCTCGAGGTTGTCAGCTTGAGTGTGGGCTCATCTGTCTTGAACAACAACAAAAAAAGCTCACCAGTTTGGACCCAAGGTTGCTGGCTCCAGCAAGGGGTCCCTCAGTCTGCTGAAGACCCACAGTCAAGGCACATATGAGAAAGCAATCAATGAACAACTAAGATGTTGCAATGGCAACAAAAAAAATGATGATTGATGCTTCTCATTTTTCTCCGTTCCTGTCTGTTTGTCCCTATCTATCCCTCTCTCTGACTCTCTGTCTCTGTAAAAAAAAAAAAAAAAAAAAGAATAAATAAAAAAAGATGTGGTATATATATACTATGGAATACTACTCAGCCATAAGAAATGATGACATCGGATCATTTACAACAACATGGATGGACCTTGATGACATTATACTGAGTAAAATAAGTAAATCAGAAGAAACTAAGAACTATATGATTCCATACATAGGTGGGACATAAAAATGAGACTCAGGTGCATGGACAAGACTGTGGTGGTTACTGGGGTGAGGAGGGAGGAGAGGAAGGGGGTAAGGGAAGGGGAGGGGCACAAAGAAAACCAGATAGAAGGTGACAGAAGACCATTTGACTTTGGGTGATGGGTATGCAACATAATAAAATGTCAAAATAACCTAAAGATGTTTTCTCTGAACCTATGTACCCTGATTGATCAATGTCACCCCATTAAAATTAATAATAATAATAATAAAAGAGAAAACAGAACCTGTATATATGCTGTCTATAAGAGACCCACCTCAGAACAAATTATACATTTAGAGTGAAAGTGAAGAGATGGAAAAAAGTACTTCATGGAAATGTAAAAAGGTTGGGGCAACAATGCTTATATATGACAAAATAGACTTTAAAACAAAGGCTATAGTAATGGACAGAGAATGCCATGACATAATGATAAATGGAACAATCCAACAAGAGAATATAATCATTGTAAATATTTATGCACCTAATATAGGAGCACCTAAATATATAAAGCAGATTTCGATGGATATAAAGGGTGATATTGATAGCAATACTATAATAATAGAAGATTTTAATAACCCACTAACATCAATTAATAAATCCACCAGACAGAAAATTAACAAAGAAACAGCAGCTTTAAATGACTCACTAGATCTAGTGGATTTAATAGATATCTTCAACATTAAAGCAGCAGAATATACATTCTTCTCAAGTGCTCATGGTACATTTTCTAGAACAGACTAGGACACAATATAAGTCTCAATAAATTTAAGAAGATTGAAATTATATCAAGCATCTTCTCTGATCACAATAGCATGAAACTAGAAATCAACTACAATAAAAAAAACTGAAAAACATTACAACACTTGGAGGATAAATAGCATGTTATTAAATAATAAATGGATTAACAATTAGATCAAGGAAGAAATAAAAAATTTCTTTGAAACAAATGAAAATGAACATACAACAATGCAAAATCTATGGAACACAGCAAAAGCAGTTCAGAGAGGAAAGTTCATAGCATTACTGTACAGGCATACCTTAAGAAGCAAACAAAACAAAACAACAACAACAAAAAGCCCTCAAATAAACTACCTAACTCTGTACCTAAAATAACTGGAAAAAGAACAACAAATAAAGCCCAGAGGAACTAGAAGGAAGGAAATAATAAAGATCAAAGTGGAAATAAATGACATACAGGCTAATAAACAATACAAAAGATCAATGAAACCAAGAGCTGCTTCTTTGAAAAGGTAAACAAGATTGATGAACCTTTAACCAGACTCCTCAAGAAAAAGAGAGAGCTCAAATAGTTAAAATTAGAAATGAAAGTGGAGAAGTAACAATTGACACCACAGAAATACAAAGGATTGTAAGGAAATACTATGAAGAGCTATATGCCAAAAACTTGAATAACCTAGGTGAAATGGATAACTTCCTAGAAACATACAATTTTCCAAAACTCAATCTGGAAGAATCAGAACACCTAAAAGTCCAATTGCAACAAATGAAATTGAAACAGTTATCAAAACCCCCCAACAAACAAAAGTCCTGGACCAGATGGCTTCATAGGTGAATTTTACCAAACAGTCAAAGGACTAACACCTATGCTTCTCATGCTATTCCAAAAATTTCAAAAGGGAAGACTCCCAAGCTGGTTTTATGAGGCAAGCATTATCCTCATTCCAAAACCAGGTAAAGACACTACAAAGAAAGAAAACTATAGACCAATATACCTCATGAACATATATGCTAAAATTCTCAACAAAATATTAGCAAACGGGATCTAGCAATACATTAAAAAGATCACATATCATGACCAAATGGGATTTATTCCAGAGAGGCAAGGCTGGTACAATATTTGCAAGTCAATAAATGTGATTCATCACATAAACAAAATGAAGGATAAAAATTACATTATTATTTTAAAAATTACATTATTATATCAATAGGGGCAAGAAAAGCATTTAATAAAATCCAGCACCCATTTATGATCAAAACTCTCAGCAAAGTGAGAATACAGGGAACATACCTCCACATAATAAAGGTCATCTATGACAAACCAAAAGCCCACATCATACTCACTGGGCAAAAATGAAAGGCAATCCCCTTAAGATCAGGAACAAGACAGGTGTGCTCCCTTTTGCCACTCTTATTCATCATAGTTCTGGAGGTCCTAGCCATAGCAATCAGACAAGACAAAGAAATAAAAGGCATCCAACTGGAAAAGAAGCAAAACTAACATTATTTGCTATTGACACAATACTATACATAGAAAATCTTAAAGTCTCAGTCATAAAACTACTAGACCTGATAAATGAATTTGGTAAGGTGGAAGGATATAAAATTAATATTCAGAAATCAATGGTATTTTTATACATCAACAATTAACTGTCAGAAGGAGAAATTAAGGAAACAATCCCCTTTACTATTGCAACAACAACAAAATAATAAAGTACCTAGGAATAAATTTAACCAAGGATGTAAAAGGCTTGTACTCAGAAAATTATAAGACATTGAAAAAATAAATCAAGAAAGGTACAAACAAGTAGAAGCATATACTGTGCTCATGGATAGGAAGAATTAGCATAATTAAAATGTCCATACTACCTAAAGCAGTCTATAGATTTAATGCAATTTTAATCAAAATACCAATGGCATACTTCACAGATTTAAAACAAATACTCCAAAAATTTATAAGGAACCAAAAAGGAATCCAAATAGCCTCAGCAATCTTGAAAATAAAGAACAAATTGGGAGGCATCACGATCCTGATATCAAGTTATACTACAAGGCCACTGTAATCAAAACAGCCTGGTTTTGGCATAAGAGCAGGCATAGAACTGAACAGAGAACCCAGAAATAAACCCATGCCTTTATGGTCAATTGATATTTGACAAAGGAGACAAGAATATACAATGGAGTAAAGACAGTCTTTTTAATAAATGGTACTGGGAAAATTGGACAGGTACCTGCATAAAAATGAAACAAGACCACAAACTTACACCATTCACAAAAATAAACTCAAAAGGCATAAAAGACTTAAATGTAAGTCACAAAACCATAAAAATCTTGGAAGAAAACATAGGCAGTAACATCTCTGATATCTCTTGTAGCAATATTTTTGCCGATTTGCCTCCACAGGCAAGTGAAATAAAGGACAAAATAAACAGATGGGACTATATCAAACTAAAAGGCTTTTGCACAGCAAAAGACACCATTAACAAAATAAAAAGACAACCCATACAATGGGGGAACATATTTGCCCATATATCTGTTAACGGGTTAATAACCAAAATGTATAAAAAACTTCTAAAACTCAACATCAAGAAGTTAAACAACCCAATTAAAAAATGGGCAAAGGACCTGAATAGACACTTCTCCAAAGAGGACATACAGATGGCCAATAGGCATATGAAAAAATGATCAACGTCATTAATCATCAGAGAAATGCAAATTAAAATCACAATGAGATACCGCCTTACACCTGTCAGAATGGCACTCATTAACCAAAAAACACAGAATAAGTGCCGGCGAGGGTGTGGAGAAAAAGGAGCCCTCCTGCACTGCTGGTGGGAACACAGACTTGTGCAGCCGCTGTGGAAAACAGCATGGCATATTCTCAAAAAATTTAAAATGGAACTGCCTTTTGACTTAGCTATCCCACTTTTAGGAATATCTCCTAAGAATCCCAAAACACTAAATCAAAAGATGATATGCACCCCCATGTTTACTGCAGCATTGTTTACAATAGCCATGATCTGGAAGAAGCCCAAGTGTCCATCAGTGGACAAATGGATAAAAAAAAGCTGTGGTACATAATACACAATAGAATACTACATGGCTATGAAAAAGAAGGAAATCTTACCTTCTGCAATGGCATGGATGGACCTGGAGATTATTATGCTAAGTGAAATACATCAGGCAAGGAAAAACAAATATCATAGGATCTCACTTATATGTGGAATATAATGAACATGGTGAACTGAGGAATGGAATAGAGGCAGAGGCAGGCTCACAGGGAGCAGAGGGAAGGGGGATCAGGGGACAGGATCAGAGAAGGTGAAGGGATTAGTAAAATTATCTATACATAACACATTGATACAGATAACAGGACAGCAAGTCCCAGAGGGAAGGAGGGGAGGGAGTTAGGGAAGGGGGCAAACGGGTGTAATGGGGGGCATGTGGTTGGGGGTTGAGGGCGTTATATTGAGTGAGACACTTGAATCCATATTAACACAATAAATTTAAATTTTTAATTTAAAAAGGCAAATTTTATTTATTTTCCCACTCTATTCATTCACAAATATTCATTAGCTACTACTTAATAGGATGAATACTTTTTGGAAGAAGTATTAGGTACTGAACTATAAATGCACAAGTAAGCAACTGTTGGGCAGATGAAATATATTATACTCACTTTGTTAAAGATGGCACTGCCCACGTGCAAGTTTTAAGAGTAAGCTTTTCCCCACACCTTGACTGATTGGATGATGTAGGGTAGTGCTCTCTCGTGAGGAATCCTCCCAGTATGTCTCAGATAAGTGACTTTGTATCAGAGACTTCCTTGTTTGTAGATTGGATTAAAGGTTGGGATTTCTTCACTATAAAGTGGGGCAGACCCGGAGCTTGCTCTCTCGGTTCCTGGGATTAGTATTACAGAGGAGAGCAGATTAAGGCCACATGGAGGAGAAGAGAAGCAGCCAAGATGGCAGAGTGCTGAGGGAGAAGCCAGTTAGTGCAGAGTTTGTGGAGAGAGAAGGAGATGGGGAACAGAGGTGAATTTTGTGAGCACTGAATGAATGGATTTTGGAGCCCAGTGTGTGTTTTTACTTGCCCACCGGATGCAAGCTAGAATTAAAGCTGATGGTTCACCAGTTCTTGGCTCTGTTGTTTCATTACCGTCTGTTCGAATCCAATGTGAACTTGCATGAGCCAGGCGGCTCTGATAATGGTCGTGACTACTGGCTTTACAGCAACTATGTTCTGAAGAAATGACTGTGGGGTCCTGTTGGGCAGATAAAATATAATATGCTCACTTTTTTAAAGATGGCACTGCTCACATGGAAGTTCGTTGATATTAATGTGTGTTCTGGGACAGGCTGTGGGCAGGCTGGGTCGTTATAGCCTAAGGCTTAGTTTTAAGAGTAAGCTTTTCTCCACACCCTTGACTGATTGGATGATGTAGGGTGGTGCGCTCCTGAGTAATCCCTTTATGCCTCAGATGGGTGACTTTGTATCAGAGACTTTCTTGTTTGTAGATTGGATTAAGGTTTGGGATTTCTATACTATAAAGTGGGACAGACCAGTGGCTTGCTTGCTCTCTCAGTTCCTGAGGTTAATATTAGAGAGGAAAGTGGAGTAAGGCCACGTGGAGGACAGGAGAAGCAGCCAAGATGGTGGAGTGCTGAGTGAGAAGCCAGTTTGTGCAGAGTTTGTGCTGGAGAAGGAGATGGGGAACAGAGATGAATAAGTCTGGTTAGCTAGAAACCTTTGATTCTAGGAAACTCGGATAAGTCAGTAGCTTTGTGAGCACTGAATGAGTGGGTTTTGGAGCCCAGTGCATGTTTTTGCTTGCCCGCCGGGTGCAAGCTAGAATTAAAGCTGATGGCTCACCAGTTCTTGGCTCCACTGTTTCATTACCGACTGTTCGAATCTAATGTGAACCTGCACTGGCCAGGCAGCTGTGATGGTGGCCTTGGCTACTGGCTTTACAGGACCATAAAGAAGAAAGGACACATACATTACCTGAACATTAATTACTAAATGCAAGTATCTTTACTTAGATAATCTCTTGTATTCCTTAAAATAATTTAAAGTGGCAATGACAGATATCATCATTTACACAATCTTAAAAAAAATTTACATTATGTATCAACTATGAATTATCTCCAATTAAAGATGAAAAAAATCTGAGGCTTAGAGAGCTCACATAACTTACCTGTGGGAGAGAAAACTGGAAGAACACCACCGCTGTCACCAGAGGGAGTTAACTTGTTCTACAAGGTCCCAAGAAGTAAATAGAAGACCAAAGGTCAGAAGCTTCAGATAGATTTTGGTTCAAAATAAAGAAAATAACTACTGACAGAGAGATCCAAGGGCTGCCTGTGGAGGGAGTGAATTTCCCTTACAAAGAGTTTAAAAAGCAAATTGCCACTTCAAAGGCACATTATAAAATGGATAGAATTATGTCAAGAATGTTCTCTGCCCCACCACACCCCACTCCCATTTCAACTTCCTCACATTCTTCAGATTTCATCCTAAATATCACTTGCTCAGAGCCATCTTCCCAGATCTTCCATGCTAAGAGCCTCCATTATCCATCAACTAAGTTGCTGTCCTTTTCCTTCGTAATGTTTTTAACTGTAGTTATACCCATGTGTAAGACGCACCTTAATTTTACGGCCCAAAATTTGAAAAGAAAATTACATAAAGTTATTGAACTCAAGTTTTACTCATCATAAAATTCATACAACTCCTCATCACTGTCAAAACTCCCATCCATCAGCTTGTCCTCATCTGTGTCTGATGACGAATCACTGTCTTCATATATTGCCTCATCCTCAATTCTATCTATGGCATTTGAAATGCCACAACCACTGTAGATGACGCACCCAGGTTTTAGACCCCAAGTTTTTTGAAAAATGGTGCATCTTACACATGGGGACATATGGTAAATAACTAATTATGGAATTAATTATGGAATGTAAGGTCTTATAGTACAAAAACTATGTGAGTCTTGTTCCTGATGTTTATCTACCAGGCACCTACCAGCATCTGGCACATGCTAGATGCTTAATAAATATTTGTTGACTGAATAAATAAATGACTGTTGATGGGTGATTGGACCAGATATGGATTCTCAGAGCTGACCCAGCTGAAAATGACATTAACTTTCCCTACTAAGCTAACTTGAATATTTCAGAACTACTCTTAGAGCCTTTCATACACCTGATAAAACATCCACTTCATTGCACTAATTCACCCTTTTTCTTTGTTTGCATCTCAGTGTTGAAACCTCATTCACACTGGGCCATCCTTATGTTGGAAACTGTGTGGCAAGGACTAGCATTCATTTCCAATACCCTTGGCTTCTCTGTACCAATTCATAGGCTTTGGCCTGCCTATCTTCTTTGTCCATCTGTTTGGACAGTAATGTTCCTGTTTTTGGGTGGTTAGACTCTTGGCATGGGATAGAACTTCCAAACAATGCAGGTTTACATGGGCAAGCTGCACTGCGTCGTCAAAGACATCTGTCTTGTGGAGAGGGTGTCTTCTCTGAAGGTCAGGGTGACGCATGCCCCCTTTACACTTGATTATACCTGTAGAAATGTGGATGACAAACATGAAGTGTCCCTGACAAAATTCAGTATGTACACCCAGAAAACAGTGCTAGTTTTCTCTGCATTGTGTTATATTAGGCAACAGAGAGAAAACAGCTAAACCCAGAACCCAAGATGTGGCTGGCCATGCCAATCAGTGGCAAGCAAGCAAGTGGGCAGGGCTTAGTCAGGACTATGCCAAGGAGATGCAGCCTCTTGCATTTAAGATAAAAATGAACATTTGCATTCCAGCTTTTTAGGATAAAAGAAATGTGGCAACATGGGACATGAGAAAAGGTGAAGTGTGCTCTGAGTAGGTATGCCTCCTTCCAACAATAGTGTCAATACATACATTCCCAGATGAGTGTATACACATGTACGTGTGCACACACACACATACACACACACACCCCACATCGTCTGCTATGGGGCTATGTTCCATAGAATTCTAAGGAATGAATGAGCTGATTATTATAGCATGCATGTATAATTTTTGCAAAAATATTTGTTATTTTAATAGTTTTGTTGAATGAGCCAGGGAACTTTGGGATGTGAATCCTCTGTGTAAAAACACAGGTCATTTAAAACGACTGGGACAGCAGGGCCCTATGAATTTCAAAACTGATTTCACCTTCCTAAATAGGAAAAGTGGGTATGAAAAGAAGGCAAATAAAAATGGGAACAAAGCAATTGATAAGCAAAAATCACAAAAGAAAGGAAAAAATAACTTTCTAATGAAGACCAGAAAAACAAAAGCTGGAATAAGGAGAAAATAAAGTCCTCACCCTCCTGATGCTTTTATTTTTCAAAGAGAAAGGCAACAATTATAACAAACAAGTAAATTAACAGATGAATTCTATAATTTTCAGAAAGTAATACAATGGGGGTCTGGGATGGAAACTCAGGCAGATAGCCAGGGGATCCCTATCTGTAGAGGTGACATCTGAGCTGAGACCTGAATGAGGAGGAGCTGTGCAAATATCCAGGGAAAGAGCAAAACAGGCAGGAAGGAGAGAATGTGTAAAGGCCCTGTGGCATCAAAAACTTTCATCTGTTTAGAGACTAGCAGGCCAATGTGACTGGAATGCAGTGAACAAGGGGAATGTGATACAAAGCAAGGTTAGAAAGAAGTAGGCAAGGGTCTGATTGCACAGGGCTTGGCAGGAGGCCACAGTGAAAAGCTTGGGTTTTATTACAAGTAAAATGGGAAGCTACTAGAGAACGAGGAGTAAGAAAGTCACACCTGACCTGTGGTGGCACAGTGGATAGTGTCGACCTGGAATGCTGAGGTCGCTGGTCTGAAACCCCAAGCCACATATGAGAAGCAACTATGAGTCGATGCTTCCTGCTTCTCCTCCCCTCTCTATCTCTCCTCTCTCTAAAATCAATGAATAAAATCTTTTAAAAACTTATGAACCTTAAAAAAAGGAAAGTAATGTGATATGGTGTGCATTTTTGAAAGATCATGCTATTCATCTTGTGAAAACTAAACTGTAGGGGGAACAAGAGTAGAAACAAAGTGATCTGTTTAAAATGTATTGCAAAAGTATAGAGAAAAAAAGACGGGGGAGGTGGTGAGACATGGTCAGATTTAGAATATATCTCAAAGAAATGTTCTTTGTATCCTTAACCATCATGACAAATTTTTACACATTATTTTATACATTTTTTACACATTGTTTTATACTCTCCATTATGCTTTTATTTTTTTTGTCTTATCCCCAGTATTATAGTAATTATAACTTATTAATAGAATTCTATATAGAATTACTAATTATCTTAGTAAATGTGTATGGGCACCTATTATAGCCCAGGTGCTACAGTAGTTTTTTTTAATATATTTTTTTATTTTATAGTTGTTTCTCTTTTTGCCACATATATTATATTTATACACACATGATTTGTTTGCTTATTTTCTATATCAAAACTTTCCTTTTGAATGAATAGCCTTCTTTCTCTCCCCCTTTCTCATTTTGCATATGTTCTATTGGCTCTTTTATTCCTTTTTCAAATGTTCTTTATTTTACACAGTAGTTCTGAGGTAGACAAGAATTACAAAGTACTTTTTTTCCCACAAAACACGTAATTTAATACAACAATCTTGTAAAGTAGTGCATGCAGGAATCATTAATGCCATTTCACAGATGAGCAAAGTGAGGCTCAGGGAGGTTAAATGGTTCACCCACAGTCACAGAGCTAGGTAGAGGATAAACTGAGAGTAGTGGGTCAAGGTTCCCTGACTCCTGAATCAATGCCTTTCTACCACACTACCATGTATCCTCAATCTTCCCCTTCTCAGCTCACCTGATCATACCCGAGAGCAGGTGCTTATGCAAAGGAGGCGAGGACAGCAGTGCTCTCTCTCAGTGTATCCAAGGTATTGATTCTTCTGTCTGTGTAGTTAGTGTAGTTCTCACTGTGCCAAAATGTGCCTTTGCCTTATTCTATGTATATTTTACCCAAAAAAATGTTAGCCAGAAAAGACTAGGTCGCACTTTTTTTGCATTTAGACAGATTTTGTGGGACACAATGTTTATATCATCCTAGAAACTCTGTTGAGAAAAAAAGAAAGAGAGAGAGAGAATCCAGTACAAAATGTTGTACAAGGCATGGAAAGAGGCCCATGCAAGACTTGCGTTTTATCAGTCTCACAGTAAATCTACCTTTGGCTCCTTTTATTTCAAGGTAAACACACCTTGTTCACTGTGCAATATTTTAAGCATGAGGTCTGTTATTTAAAATGATGACTGTTCTAAGCAAAATACCTAGAAAGTGGTTAAATGAAGAGAGCAAGAAAACAAGCATTATAATTTTCAACTATGAAACTATAGCTGAGATTTTCTGGTGCCCCATTTCGAGTCAGTAAGCCATCAGAAAATAGCTATGTGCTGAGCACTGTGGTCTCCTGCAGGGTATATAACAAGGAGTTTAAAATTACAGAGATAGATAGATAGATAGATAGATAGATAGATAGATAGATAGATAGATAGATAGATAATAGGTAGATAGACAGGTAGATAGAAGATAGATAGATAGATAGTTAGATAGATAATAGGTAGATAGACAGATAGATAGATAGATAGATAGATAGATAGATAGATAGATAGATAGATAGAGGTAGATCTGCGTTTATGACCCAGTACTGGGTAAATGTAAAAGAAGACCAATATGATAGCAGTACTCACCCTTGAAGAATTTAAATGATAAAAAATACTTAATAAACACTGCTTACTACATAACTGATATTGCTGTATGTGGATTACAACTGGTGGGATAGCCACTAATATGACCATCATCCCTATTTTACAAATGGAGAAACTGACCAAGCAGTGGTAAAGCCTACTTCTAAACTAAATATGCTAATTCTTCAGCCATACTCTTAACCACACTACCATTCCAATCTTTTTAGAAATGCTAAGATTGAAAACATGAACAATTCGAGATCTAAAGCTTCTAGACTCTTCCTAATCACTGTCTTTTCCATGAAGCCTTCCCTGCATACCCCAGATAGTCAGGGACCCTCCACATACATAGCCTTCCATATTCGCCTTTTTCATACATAGATTAATCAGTCCCTGGCTGCCTCCTTCTTTAGACCACAACCTTTCTGAAAGCATATGTCTCCAGCACCTAGTAGGTGTTGCATAAATACTTGAAGAATCAATGACTACATGAGCAATACATGTCAGAATATTGTCAAATGATCTGTTGGTTCTGTGGTAAACTATTTGTCTGCCATAGGTTTTCAATGAGACTTGGGCATGAAAGTCAGATTTAGAAATGGGGAGGGAGATAGAAAAGGTTATTTCAGGTGAGGGCAACAGCCTGGGCAAAAGAGGAGCAGTGGGAACAATCCTGGCATGAAACATGAGTTAGTTTCCTATTGCTTCTGTAATGAATGGCCACAAATTTAATGGTTTAAAACAATAGAAATTTATTCTCTCCTAGCTCTGAGGGTCGTAAGTCCATAAAATCAAGGTGTCCACAGAGCTGTGTGCCTCCTGCAGTCTTCAGGGGAGAATCTAGGTTTTCTGCCCTTTCAGATTCTGAATGCCTGGTCCCCTTTCCTCACATCACCCCACCCGCTTGCTTTCATTGACACATCTCTTGCTACTGACTCTGACACTCCTGCCTCCCTCTTATAAGGACCCTTGTAATTACATCATTGGACCCACAGAGATAATCTAAGGTCATCTCCCCATCTCAAGTTCCTAAACTTAGTCACATGGGCAGAGGCCCTTTTCTTAGGTAATCTAACATATTCACAGATTCCCTGGGTCCTGGGGATTAGGACATAGACATCATTGGAAGGCTACTATTCAGCCTACCACAAAAGGGCGCAGTAAAAAGACAGTCCAGCCTAAAGGTTCTGCCCCTCTAAGGCCATAAACTGAATGGATAATGAGTGGCCAGGCTTTTTTTCTAGACTAATGGGCTTAGACTTGTTCTAATAGGAATAGAGCCATTATAGAGTATAAAAAGGGTCAAGTCATTACGAAAATTATGGTTTAAAAGATGTATTTGGCCACTGTGTTATTTGCTTTAGTTGAAGCCATCATTTTTTCAACTTAATAATTACTAGTTGTGTGCAGGATTTTATTGTTATATACACTTTTACATGTAAGCCTATTGACTAGGTATGATTATGTCCATTTTAAAGATGAGGAAACTGAGTTTACAAAGGTTCAGTGACTTTTTCAAGGAGATATATATATATATATAAACATTATATATTATACATTATATATATATATATATATATATATATATATATATATATATATATATATATATATATATATAAAATCTCTGTATGAGAAAGGCGAATATGGAATATGGAATATATATATATATAACACATGGCTGAAATAAGCCAGATAATTTCAGGAGGTGGTAGACTGCAGTAGGTAAAGTACAAATGACTTTGGAAGCTGACCTGGGTCCAAATATTAACTCTGCCCTTTACTAGCTATGTGAGATTGACCAAGCTATTCCAGTTTCCCAAACTTTTTTTTTCTCTAAAATGAGGCTAATAATAGTTTCTACCTCATAGGTTTTTGCGAGGATTAAGATAATACTGGCAAAGAAAGCACTTAGCACAGAGTGATCAATAAAGAGTATCTATTATTATTACAAATCCCACCTCCTTTCCATAACACCAAACTCAGATGAGACCATCTGAGGTCATAGTTTTAAATCAGCTGACATTCCAACACAGGCAGATTCAAAATCTGAGTTTAGAAAAAGCTATTAAAGATAGGTTTCACAATATCTTGTAGTACATGAACTTTTCAGTTCTTCTTAATTTTAAAAATAACAAAACAGTTTTCATAATGTGTAGTAGACAGTGTTATGAAAGTATGTTAATAATTTTAATTTCAACTCTCAATTATTTTCAGTGTAATTTCCCATTAAACCCTAATTTCTTCAATCAAGGTCTGATTCAGTTAAGCTGGTATATTTGTGAAGGGCCAAATAAAATAGATGTGCTTTGCATTCAATCAGCGTGGACTGGTTTGTGTAACTTCAGTGGACTAGGAAGCATGGGCCAAGTGGTCTGAATTTACCTTTACTTTGTGCCCACTTCTAGGAGGACTGAATGAGCACCAGTGGCCTGATGGCCTGAGAGCCTCGACCTACTGTCTGGCATCCAGAGCTGTTTCCTGGCTGACCTTTTGGAGAGTGTCCAACCTTGAAAAAAATGGAAACCAAAAGAAGACGCGGACTCAGACTCCGTGTTTTCAGAGACTGTACCACATTGGTCATCAGAGTTAAATATATTCATATTCATTAGCTTGGTGCTCTGTCACGCAAAATATTCAAGTGAAATTCAAGGAGAACTGGTTAAGCAATCCTTCCTCTTCTTTAAAATCACCATTAGCTACTGGGAATGCAGAGAATCCCTTTGTGCCTTTCCCAGGGCACATTTGTCAGCGAGGCAGCTAAGCCAATGGCAGCTGCATTCTCAGGTGACCGTACTGTCTACCTGCCTTCCCAGGGATACAAGAGACAAAACCGAATGAGAGAGGAACTGGCATCACAGATTCACACAAGAGAAGGGCCCAGGCCGGGCTTCTGTTTTTACGGACAGGAACATCTGGCCCTTAGCAGCCCAGCCTCTGAATTCACAAACTTCTCTTACAATGCAAACCACAATTCTGAAAAATAAAAGGGTATCTCAAGCAGAAAAAAGGGGTTACAAATAAGGATCATTCGACAACAGTAACGAAAAAATAAACCCTGGCAGCCACCATGCTAAGCAGGCCTGGTGAATGCCAGTCTTGCCTTCCCAGTTCCTGTTCCAACCAGTAGTACAACAAATTTATCTAGTTTCCAGAATCCAGTGGGCTCTGACCACAGGCACAGGAGGGAAAGTGGCATTTGAATTTGAAAAGCTGTTACTGAGAGATTCCTCCTGGCAGGCACAAAAAGTACTTTTTACATATAAAAAGCATGTTTGGCAAATTGGGTTGTTTTGTACTGTTAAGTTATACAATGTTTTTTACAAACAACAACAGAAAATAAAACCCACCAAAATTAACATCTACTTTCCCATTAAAATATATCCCTACTGGTCCCTTCATACTTTTTAGATTCTCTCTAGAAATCAGAGAAAATGAAGTAGGGAAAAATAATTCTCATTACTTTTCTGTTTCTCTTAAAAAGCACCTCTTTTTTTAAAAAAAGCAATATGTGAAAGTATTTTTTTAAGTCAAAATCAAAATGAACTGTTAGGCTCAGATCATATGTATAGTGATGTGAGTTATTTCCCATCTCTTTAGACGTGTACATTTTCCCCCCATTTAGCCTGTTTTTTACAGTTCAATAAATATTTTTCCAAGCTCCACTTGCCAAACAAAAGAGTTTAGCCTTAGTGTTACTCCTCTGACAAATATCCTTATGGTCTTGCACATGTGAGAGCCATTGATAAACAAATTAAAATTCTGTCCCAGCTCAGAGCTCAGCTGGCCCATTTCATCTTGCAGTATGGGTTTGTAAAGGTCTGGGTGTCTGTCATCCTCCCCTAACCTTGTCTTTGTCAAAGGGATACAAAAAGCCTGCCCGCTCGGGGCCCTTACGATACTGATTAGTGTGAGTGACAAAGTGGTGCTGCAAGTCCACTCAGCCTTTCATAATAAATCTATCAAAGAGTAATAGAATTCCATCAATCCTGCCTCATCCCCGAGGGTCGCTGGGCTGGGATGGAAAGTGTGTTCCGTTGGGATTGTACAACTGTTATTATTCAATTACACTCTTTTCTTCCTAGTTAAAGACCATGATATCATTATCACTTAATGAATACATATAATTGGATCTGGACTCTATGTTTGGCTGATGAATACCACTCACTATTCATTCAGTCTCAGCTCATCTTCTGACCATTTATTATAGACTTTTGGCTGAAAACCATGATGACAAAGGGAATTTGAAATTAGCTGTGATTTTATTCAATGCTCAGTTAGACACAAATACAAAATAAGATTTTGCTACCTAAATAAGTTGAGAATGAATTAAGAAGTTTTGCCCAACTCAGCAGTCTCTTATTTGCCCACACCGAATAAATACACAATATCCACACACACACAATCTCTCTCTCTTACACACACACACAACAGAAAAACTGTTTTAACAATTAACTTCTAAAAATAGAGTATTATTTTAAATAACCCTGAATTTTTTAATGTAATGAGGGACCCTTTAGTATTGTAGTTTCATTTAAAAAAAACAAAAACACGGATTCGCTGTAAAAGTGTCATCATACACACACGTACATTAAAATCTTCGAATCACCAAACACCATTTTATGATGAAATAACATTTAAATTTGACAAAGCAAAAGTGTTTTCAATGCAGTATATTTATTACACCTAATATCAAGTCCATCATTAAGTTTCATCCTACAATGTGCCCCCAAAGGAAACTAGCCCTCCTATTCATATTGTTGGGAGTAAATGTAGCATACCTCCTTTGGATCACTGGTGAACAGGCTACCTCATTAATCCTAGTTAGTAGATGCTGCCGGGCATGTGGAGCCGCCAAATCCAGATGCTACCCACAGAGGCTCTCCAGGCAGTTAGGGAATCACGGAGTACCACCTCAAGCCTTCCATACATCACATCAAATTAAATTTACATTAAGTGCTACTCCATCAGAGCTGAGAGAAGCTGACATCTTTGGAAAATGCAGATGATAATCCATTAAATCCTATTATATACATGTCTTCTAATTTTACTTAAGCCCATGCATACCAAAGTATGAGTTTGTGTTAAAAATTAAAGACCCTTTTACTAGAACAAAAGACTTTATGAACTGTTGACTTTGGGAGGTTTTATTACAGGGGCAGGCCAGTCTATCAAGACAAGTAGACCTTTCCTGGACCAAATCTAGTTAAATATTTCTTCTGAGGATTTGTGTTGGGTTGAGTTTTAAAATATATGCTCTCCCTCCTTTCCTACTGTCCCCTAGGCTTTCCAAATAATATGATCCTTTTCAACCTCCACAAAATATCCTAATAATGTATGCATTAAGTGTTATGAATGAGACAATGGAACACATATTGTCTCCTTTTGCAATTAAGAAAATATTTTCTGGCAGCTTCGAAACTGGCAACCAGAAGAAGATGCTATAAAGTCATTACAGGGAAAAGCTAAGGTTTAATTAGCCTATTATCATATATGTTAATTCCTTTATATTTTCATAGTCCTTAGTCACAGTTACTCTCACTTTGATAAATCTCCTCTAATTTCATAGCAGTGATTTTACTATTTTTGATCCTGAGCACTTAAATTTTTATCTTTAGGTACAGTCTTTTATGATAACATTGCTGTGTAATTTGTTTTCCTACAGCTTAAACCTGAAATAATCTGAATTGAAAACTATTCAGAAGACCATGAAAATCGATGACAATTTGGACAAAAGTTTCTACTATAACCCAGAAAACTTTTACCCAGAAATCACACACACACACACACACACACACACACACACACACACACACACAATTAATTTAAAAGCTATTTATCAAACCTTTTAAATTTTAATCACAGTTTGGTTTCCCTACACTCGATTTTTACACATTAAAGCCATTTATTTAAGAATGTGCCACTGTATATGCCTGTATTTCAATAAAAGTGCTCCTTCTAGATAAGAAATAGAGCCCTTCACTCAAACCAAATATTTTTTACATCTATCACTTTTCTCAGACAAGGTACAATTCATTTTTTGTTAGCTTATATTTATGGCATTAAGATATTTCACAGGTAATGATCAAAATGTACTTGTAGAAAAAAATCTTTGACATATATTTTTTATTTTATTTATTAATTTCTAAGAAGCCACTTGAAAAAGGGTATGGCCAGCTTACAGAAAATTATTTCCACTCTGTCACAACTGATTCTACCCTAGCAGAAGCCTTTTTTTTTTCTTAGCTGATTGGAGAGAGAGAGGAAAGGAAAGAAAGAAAAAAATATAGATTTGTTGTTACACCCACTTGTGCATTCACTGGTTGCTTCTTGGACATACACTGACCGGGGAATCGAACCATCAACATTGGCATATTGGGAACAATGCTCTACCTAACTGAATTACCCGGACAGGGCCCAGGAGTCATTTCTTTTTGCAAGTTCCAAATCCCAGTCAGAGGGGTGGAAGGAAAGATAATAAACAAGACTCCACATGGATGCACCAATAAAATCAATCTAATTCCATTTTCTGGAAGTCCTTAAATAAGCCCTAGATTCATAGTCTCCTATACGAAGTTGCCTTCTTGACATTTCCACTTAGACATCTTAATCTTAACTGTCCTAAATCAAACTCTTCATTGTCACCCATTCTAAATTTTCGTCTCCTCCATTCATCCTCAAGTCAATAACTGGCATTACCATCAACCCAGTTGCTCAGACCAAAAACACTCGAGCCATCCTTGATCTACCTTCTGCTTTCACCACTCTCAGGCAATTCAATATGAAATCCTGTAGGCTCTATCTAACTATAATCCAAATATCTTCTCTCTGATCTAATTCAAGCCATCAACATCTCTCACCTGTATTGATATAAGAATTTCTAACTTCCATGTTTCCATTGTTTCTCCACACAGTTCTTTTTTAAATAAAAAGATTCACAGATTTAGAAAAGCAAAAAAGTAATGAATACACATGTATCCACCACCTAACTTTTAAAAATATTAACATTTTCAATGCTCTGGTTTCTCTTCAGATCGTATAAATCATTTGCCTTTTAAAAATATTAACATTTTGTCATATTTGCTTCAAATCTTTTTCTTTAATAAATAAAATGTAATTGATGAATTTATATATCCACCCTCAGTTTTGTTCTCATTACTGTCACTTCAGAAATAATAACTGTCCTGAATTTAGTGATTTTTCATTTCCATGGATGCAATTTAATTTTTATCAAGTGTTTAGATTTATGCATATCACTTAGGGTTGAGTTCAGCTGCATATAATAGAAAACCCAAATAACAGTAGGTTAAAAAAAATTAAAGTTAATTTTTCTCACATAACTGAGAGACCTGGTATAGGCAGTTGAGACAGTGACATTGGTTTGGTGTCACAGGTTAAATTCTTTGTGATTCTCTTGATTTTCCCCTACAGGTAGAAATATGGTTGCTCCAATTTTAATCACTGTGACCCAAATACAGGCAAAACAAAAATGAAAGAGCCAAGGACAAAAAAGTGTGTGCCAGCTGAATCATTCCTCCTTTTAAGAATCTTTTTCAAGTGCCCTACCTAATGAGTTCCCCTTACATCCTGTTTCTAAGAACCATGTCACAACCTATATAGCTGCAAGAGAAGCTCACAGTTTCCACTTGGACACATTTTCATCACAGTAAAGGTTGGGTTCTGTGATCATGAAACAGAAGAAACTAATATTGGATTGGCAACTAGCAGCCTTTTCTACAATATGTTTCTTTAATAAATTATTGATTTGAATGCTTTTAAATTTTACAAAAATTAAATCATACATAACTGAAATTATACTGCTACCTTCTACAATTTGCTTCTTTTGCTCAACATCATATTGTTGAGATTCACCTACATTGACATAATAACTGATTCATTAACATTAATTACTTTAAAATATTCCCCTTATGAATATACCACAATTTATTAATCTATTCTCTGTTGATATATATTAGATTGTTCTAAAATTTTCAGTGAACATTCTGTTATGTGTCTCCTTCAAGGTATTTCATTTCTTCCTTCTTAAAATTCTCCATTGGTTTACTACTATATTAAAATAAAATCCTTATTCCATATAACAGCCTATATGAGCTAGTCCCCAATCACCTCCCAATCTCATCTAGTTCTGCACCCTCTTACTTACTCTGCTCCATACCTAGTGGTCTCTTTTCAGTTTCTAATATGCCAATCACTTTCCTTCCTCAGGGCTAAGAGCTGATCAAGGTTTCTTAGGGCCTGAAGCTTATTCAATTTAGGTACAATTATATAAAATTAAAAGCAGGGCATTGGAAGGGACCAAGGCAAGTAAGGTGCTCTGATCCTTAAGTGTCATTTATCCTCATGTAAAATCCACCTTAGCTCGGGGTCATCGAAATTCTATTCTTTCTGCTTGGAATGTTATTGTCCAAGCTGTTCTTCCCCAGGCTCGATTTAATTATTCAGGTCTTTGGCAAGAGACTGCTAGCCCTCTAATATCCACACTCCTCTTCTGCCACAGTAATAGAATTCTTAGCCGAGTTTTGCAACCCAGTTTGATTATTCAAGTAAACTATGTTTTGTAGTAGACAATTCGTTGTGGCCTTATGACTATGTTTTGGAAAATGGGATGTGAGGGAAATGATGTGTTCAATTTTCAGGTGATTTCTTTAAAAGGAATGCATTTTTATAAAGGGAATTACCTCTTTCCTCTCCTTTGCCCCATCCCATGGGCTAGAGTGTGGACCTTATAGCTAGTTGTCTTAGACCATGTAGATGACACTCAAGGGATGGTAGAGTAATAGCATAGAAGGAACATAGGTTCCATGCAGACAACTTGGTGAAGCAGACCACCAAAAAAACTTGGTGAGAAATAAGTTAACTATCATATTTCAAGTCTCTGTTATTTCTTTTTCTGTCACATTTAGTCAAATCCTTACCCGACCCCTGGCCAATTGGCTCAGCAGTAGAGCATCAGCCTGCTGTGTGGATGTACCGGGTTCAATTCCTGGTCAGGGCACACAGGAGAAGCACCCATCTGCTTCTCCACCCCTCCTCACCCCCTCTCTTTTCTTCCTGCAGCCATGGCACAACTGGAGAGAGTTGGCCCTAGGAACTGAGGGTGGATCCATGGCCTCCCACTAAGAAGAGCTCAGTTGCTGAGCAACAGAACACAGAGGACACATGTGGGAGTCTGTCTCTGCCTCCCCTCCCCTCACTGAATAAAAAGAAAAAAAAAACATCCATACCCAATATATGGTCTTGATTCAAATGTCATTGTCTCACCAAGTTTTCTCTGACTACCCCACCTTCATACACACCAAGTCACTCCCTAGCACATTGGCCTATCTTATTTTTTTCTTTGAATTTAACATCATCTGAAAATATTGTATTTGTTTATTTATAACACTCTATCTCTCCTCACTAAAAAATAAATTTTATGGAGGTAGGGACCTTGTCTTGGTAAGTATTGTATGCCCTGTGCCTAGGATAATGCTTTAATATATAAGTATTCAATAATTATTTGTTGAATAGATGAAAAAAAAGAACCAACAAGAAAAACACTTATTAGTTTCCATTAGACTGTAAGCTGTATGAAGGCAAAGACAAGGTCTCTTTGCCTATTGTCACAGTATCAGGAACAAACTTCCCAGTACACTTTTGTAAGCTTAATAAATCCACTGGCAAATAAATGAATAAGAATAACTACTTTTCCAAGGGCCCTTCTGAAATGAATGCATAATCAAATTCCATCAGAAATATAATTTTATCTTTTTAAAGACATTTCAAAGTCTAGCTTCCTGGGGATTAAAAGTTTATTCTATGCCCAACACTGTGCTAAATGGATCTCATCTATTATATCATTTAGTCTTCATAACAATCCTATAAGTAGTTAATAGAGGTCCCTAATCCTTAACTGAGTCACTTAGAGGCCAAATATGTTTTGGCATTCAGAATTTCCTGGAACATTAATAGAATACATAGACTATGTGTAGAACTCCTAGCAGGATCTGGGGCAGCACCTCATAGCCAAATACATGAACGTTTCTGCAGAGAAACATATGAATACGCACCAGTTAGTGAGTACATAACGACTACCAATGACCTCATATTCGTTTAAGTTACATTCTTCTTGAGTTCAGACCTTGACAGGTTTTCTTGGCAAATGAGTTACAAAAATTTTTGGCTTTCAGAGATACTGTATTTTAGAACTACAAATAAAAAACTGTGAGTTTGTATAATCATCCTTCTTTTATAGATAAAGAAACTAAAGTAAAGAACTTGCCCAAGGCCACAAATATAATAAGGACCAGCGGACTCGAATGCAGACAATCTGGTGGACAAATCTTCCATGCTTAACCATTTCAACATAGTACATGAAAATTCCATTCAAAGATGTTCCATTGAAGGGGACAACTCTGTCCTGCAGAAGAGATTTGCACATCAGGGTGCTGGATAAACTAGGTGAACATTAAATGTCTTCTCATCCTCAGGATTCATAATACTCCTAAAACATATATCTCATGCTAATCCTAGTTCATTGACCACATGTACATGGCCTGTTGTGGTGGTACATGAAACTGATATTTGCTTCATTCATTCATTCATTCATTTCAATATGGTTTGAGCATTCACCATGTGCTAAGCAATGTAAGAAGAAATGAAGATTTATTGTGCATGATCCATGATCTCAAAAAGTCTGCAATCCAGTTGAAGAAACATGACATAAAAAAAGAACAAGTTAAATAGTCATAGAAATAGGACTGGTTACAAAGCCTAAATAAGAAAAACCAAAGGCGTGAGTCAGATAGTTAATGCTTCTGGAGATCAGAGAAAGAGATATCACTGTGGGCTAATAGGATCAGGGAAGGCTTCATGGAGAAGATAAAGCTGGGCCTCAAGGGATGGGAAAGATTTATAGAGGGAGGGATGGCATTTCAGGTATACACTGTGACCCACAAGTGTATATCATCTAGCAAAAGTCTCTATTTATAGCCAGCATATGCAAATTATTTTTGGAGACATTTGTCTTATGTGGATGCATGTATGAGAATAAATAGTAGCCCTGACCTGTGGTGGCGCAGTGGATAATGTGTTGACCTGCCATGCTGAGATTGCCATTTTGGAACCCTGGGCTTGCCTGGTCAAGGCACATATAGGAGTTGATGCTTCCTACTCCTCTCCCTCCCCTTCTCTCTCTCTCTCTTTTCTCTGTAAAATGAATAAAATCTTTTTTTTAAAAAAAGAATAAATAGTAGACATTTTCAAATGTGTCTTTCAGGGTACATATATTAAAAAGGACCCTCATATAAGTAGTTTTACGCACCCTGAGAAAAGTTGCTTGGGCCATTTCAACCAGATAGTATTCCGTGAACTTCTGCAGTAAAAGAATCAGCCCTAAAATCAATCAGGTACCTAAGAAACAAAAGCTGCCTCTAGGATAAAATATTCAAGTGAACTCTCTAGGAGAAACTACCTCCTCCACTATTCAGCAACATATCTTGAAGCACTGGATTGATTTATGCTTCCAGTGTCCTCCAAGATTCCATAACTTTAGGGCATCTACATAAATATGTCTTATGACAAATATACACTACTGCATAAGTATAATATAACCAGTAACATCATATGCATGTATCAATATGCTGATAGAGCTAACATTTATGATGCCAAAATTTCACCCTAAATTGAAAAGTGAATTATCACTTTTCAGTACACTCTCTAAAACAAGCTCCCAAATCTCTGACATCTTTTCTTTTTTAATAAAATATTGCTAATTTGACTTGAAGCCCAGAGTTATTTCTTCTTGCCTGCAAAGTAAGATGTGTAAATAGGATGGTATATATTTTGAAATTAATATGATATTGAGACACACCACTTGGGTACATATTAAAAGGATTAGTGGAACCAAATGGCAACCTTGGTAGTTCCCCTTGGAATATCAAGAGGGTGATAGAACCCGTCTTTCTCTGCTTTAGGAGGGTCCAAACAAAATGTGGTACCAAAGAAACCCAGTTCATTTCTTGATGAGCTCGTGATATTTCAAATCACATGGTTCATGTTTGCCACTCCACAGACCAATTGTGATCAAATATCAGTAACATACATGAAGACAGAACATCTTCCCTTCTCCCTTAAATCTCAGTCTGCATTCTTTTTGGAGTCTATTTTTCTCTGTTTTGTCACTCGTTCCCTAAGACATCCTAAAATGCTTCTTTGCCTGATCTATAGTGGCGCAGTGAATAAAGCATCAACCTGTAATGTTGAGGTTGCAGGTTTGAAACTCCGGGCTTGTCTGGTCAAGGCACATATGGGAGTTGATACTTCTTGCTCCTCCTTCCCTCCTCTCTCTCTCTCTCTCTCTCCCCCCTCTCTAAAATCTTCAAAAAAAATTAAAATGCTTCTTTTGGCCCTTTAAAAGTAGATAGTCAATATTCTGATTAAGACACCAACAGCAGAAATAATTATAAAGAAATATGTGCCTTAATAATATTATTTATAGAATAACATTTTAAATATCATTCAACAAGTTTTTGTTCTCAGAAATTCCTTCATTGAAACCTTAATGTTTGGTAAAAACAAACTCTTAAACCCCTGAAATAGTAATCCTGAAAGCCTACAAATATTTTGGTTTTTTGGTATGGTTTTCTGGGTTTTTTTTTTTTTTTTTTTTTTTTTTTTAGTTTTTCCATTGATTTGAGTGAGAGAGAAAGAGAAAGAGAAGTATCAACTCATGTTTTGCTTAGTTGTTCCATTTAGTTATGCACTCAGTGATTGTTTCTCATATGTGCCCTGAACAGGGATTGAATCCGTGACTTTGGTGTGCTGAGATGATGCTCTATCCATGGAGCCACCCAGCCAGGGACAGGTTATTGGTTTTTTGAAAGAGACTTTTAAAAAGTAGAAACATGAAGTTCTCAGAGCATAAAATCTATGTCAAAAAACAGAATTGGGAAGAAGGCACAATGTTATATAAGACCCATGTGTGCTCTCTCTCTCTCTTTATTTCTCTCTCTCTCTCTCTCTCTCTCTCTCTCTCTCTCTGTGTGTCTCCTCTCTAAAAAAGAAAAATGAATAAAATAAAATTAAATAAATATTGAAACTCACTGGATTTTCTGTAAAGAAGTCTTCTCTTTCTCTCTCTTTCTTTAAAAAAAAAAGAAAAAAATTTAATTTGTTAGCCTGACCTGTGGTGGCACAGTGGATAAGGCGTCGACCTGGGAACACTGAGTTCGCCAGTTCAAAACCCTGCACTGGTCTGGTCAAGGCACATATGGGAGTTGATGCTTCCAGCTCCTCCCCCCTTTCTCTCTCTCTCTCTCTCTCTCTCTCTCTCTCTTTCTCTCTCTCTCTCTCTCTGTCTCCTCTCTAAAAAAAAAATGAATAAAATAAAAGGAAATTAAATAAATATTGAAACTCGCTGGATTTTCTGTAAAGAAGTCTTCTCTTTCTTTCTCTCTCTTTCTTTAAAAAAAAAAGAAAAAAAAATTTAAGACCCATGTGTGAAAGTTGGGCTGAAGAAAAATTTGAGTATGTAAATGTGAGCAATAAAGTTAGCCACTGAGGCAAGTCTCTGAGAAGGAAGCCTGCACTTTGGTTCCCCCAGGCTCATCTATACATGGAGTGACAATACAAACCTCAGCTAGGTTTGGGAGATTTTGAGAACAGAGAGCTATTTTTAATTTCTGGGTAAAGTCTAGAACAGGGGTCCCCAAACTACAGCCCACAGGCCACATGTGGCCCCCTGAGGCCATTTATCCAGCCCGCCGCACTTCCGGAAGGGGCACCTCTTTCATTGGTGGTCAGTAAGAGGAGCACAGGATACATCCGCACCCATAGTTCCCATTGAAATACTGGTCAGTTTGTTGATTTAAATTTACTTGTTCTTTATTGTAAATATTGTATTTGTTCCCATTTTGTTTTTTTACTTTAAAATAAGATATGTGCAGTGTGCATAGGGATTTGTTCATAGTTTATTTTATAGTCCGGCCCTCCAATAGTCTGAAGGACAGTGAACTGGCCTCCTGTGTAAAATGTTTGGGGACCCCTGGTCTAGAAGATATAGAAAGTTCATAAAAAAACAGCTGTAGTCTGACTAGTGGGTGGCACAGTGAATGGAACATTGACCCAGAATGCTGAGGTTGCCAGTTTGAAACTCTGAGGTTGCTGCTTTGAGCACAGACTTGTTGGCTTTAGCACAGGGTCACTGCCCTGAGTTTGGGATCATTGACATGATCCCAACATCACCAGCTTGAGCCAGGGATCACTAGCTTGGCTTGAGCCCCAGCTTTCTCATCAAGGCACGTAGGAAAAGCAATCAATGCACAACTAAAGTGAAGCAACTACAAATTGATGCTTCTCACACTCTCTCCTCCCCACCTCTCTTTTTTCATTCTCTCTCCCTTTCTCTCTCTCTAAAATCAATCAATAAAGGAAAGAAAAGGAAAAGGAAGGGAAGGGGAGGGAAGTGGAGGGGAGAGAAGAAGAGAAGAGAATACTTGTACCAGAAAAATGTGGCTACAATTCAAAAGAAACTCAACTAGGTATGGGAAGAAAGAACCTATGACAGTTCTCCAAGTCTTCCTTGACCCCAGAAGTTACTGCAACAAGGCCAGTTGGCTTGAAGGACAAGGAGACACCACAAACATAGTCTGTACAAGCTGGAAGTCATGGTAGGACCACAGATACTGAAACAGATGCACAAGTACCTAATGTCTACTAGAGACAAAAGATTATCATAGACCAGGTCCTTCTTCTTATCATGGAAAATTTAAACCCTAAAGAACTGAGATGTCACCATAGGGAGAAGAAGAGGAAGACTGGAACCCTAAATTTGGTTGAATTTACATTTGAAACAATCACTATATAATTAGAGCAAGTAGAAGCACTTAGGAAAAAACTTCCAAAAGCTCCCACTATATTACACACCATCCTACCGACATCTATACTCATATATATACTCTATTTCCTTTCAATTACCATGGAGAATGTTTATGCTTCTGTCTAAAATCTAATTCTCCAGTTGTATACTCTATCCTATCCTCTCTCATATATTCAAGACCAATGCTCAAACAATCATCTATCCTTTCTCCTCTATCATCAATTTTTCATTTTTTTCTGGGTAATTTTCATAAGCAAATAACATGCTATACTTAAAGATTCAATTTTTAAAAATTCCCTCCCTTGATGAATGAGATATCTGCATAGCACTAGAATATTACCCCACAAATTTTTTTTTAGCTAATTACAAACAGAGAAGGTAGTTTACAATGGAGAAATCTGATAGTCATCATTTTAACCAAGAGATCAAATTAACCTAATATTATGTGCCTCCTGGTGGAATATAATAAGAAGTACACAATATAACTTAAGCTATCCTTAATTTTTTAATGGTTTAAGTGATAAATTTTATGTTATATGTATTTTACAATTAAAAAACAGAAATAAAGGAATTGGTACTGATACATGCTATCACATAGATAAACCTGGAAAACATTACGTACATGAAAGAAGCCAGAAACAAAATTCCACATATTATGATTCCACTCATATGAAAATGTTCTACAAGTGTGATGATAGTTGTATGTGTTTGTAAAATATACTAAAAACTATTGAAAAATATATTTTAAAAGAATTGTATGGTAGGTGAATTATATCTCAACAAAGCTGTTAAAAATTTTAATTAGTTTTACATATAGGATCACATTTATTTGAACTTGTAAAGACCTTACATGGTATCCAGTAAATTCTGGAACAAACAAAATTTTTAAACTGAATTTAATTAAGCCACTAGACTTAATTTTCAGGGAATGGGATATATAGGTGAAAAAGAAACAAGCTAAACTACACCATGAACCATTAGAAAAATCCAGAACACGGGATATTCTATAGGACAACAAACCTGGACTTTCAAAAAAGAAAAATTCATGTTAATAAAAGAAAAAGGGCAAGATGCCTGACCTGTGATGGCACAGTAGATAAAGCTGGAATGCTGAGGTCACTGGTTCAAAACCCCAGGCTTACCTGGTCAAGGTACATATGAGAAGCAACTACTACTAGTTGATGTTTCCCACTCCTCCCCACCCTTCTAAAATTATTAAATAAAATCTTTTAAAAAAAAAGGCAAGAGGGGAGGAGGGCAAGATGGCAATGGAGTAAGCAGGCATACCAACTTCCAACTCCCAGAACCAAAGTGGACTATAACTTGATTTTAAGAACCATCATCTGGATAAACCAACGTTGAACTGGACTGAGAGGACTCTTCAACCGGGGAACACTGAAGAAGCAACATTGAGACTGGTAGGAAAAGCGAAAACGTGGAAAGGGCTGCCCAGCTCCCCGGAGCGAAAGGCAGGCCAGAGAGATTCACGTGGCAAGAAGAGAGTTTAGCGGAGAGGGAGAAACCTGGGTCCCAGGAACAAAGACCCAGCCTGCAGCCCCAGAGCCTAGAAGAGGCATATGGACAGTATTGAGCTGTGAAACAGATTGGGGTACTGTTTGTGAGAAAGAGACAGTTGTCTCAGACCCAGGATTCTTTTTAAAGGGATGGCGCAGAAAACCTCTCTCACAACCACTCACCCGGGATTCCAGGAGACAGGGAGAGAGGAGAGGACCAGACCAGCGGGAAGAGAGTGCGGTCTGGAAGGTACAGGGAGAAAAGATTTGAGGGAAAGACACCCTAAACCCTGGGCTGAGTCACTCCACAAATCTGAAACAATATTTCCCCTGGAACCAGCAAGGGGAAGCAGGACACCAGCCAAACAGGCTCTCCTGCAGTAATTAGAGCACAGTCGCTTAGAAGAAAGGAGCTTTCAGGACTACAGTATGGAGTGTTAGGGTCTGAGCTGCAGCGCCTCCACCGACACTGCTGAGGGCTTGCTGGAGGGCGGGTCACGGCAGGACGCAGAAACACAGTTCCGTTGGGGATGGAGGCCGAGCCGGTTGGTGTGAGCTCAGTCTAGCACATCTGGGGCAAAGGGAACACTCAAAAGTGGTCCGGTGGCTGCAGACTGCTTGCTACCCCACCTGTGGGGGAAAAGTGGGAGCCTGTAATGGGCAGAGATCCACCGCTGGGCAGGGGTAAGCAGGTGCACAGCCTCACGCGGCCTCCCAGGCTTGAAGCCCTGCATGAACCAACTTTGCCCGGGGAGGTGAGGTGGAAGTCCAGCCTCGCAGTTGAGCACACACCAGCAGCCCGGCCGAGGAGCCGAGGTTGGCGGGGGTGGGGCGGAAGCCTGGCGCGTGGCTGAGCGCACCCCAGAAGCCCCTCCCAGCCCAGAGAAACAAGCTAACAGAGACCCGCAGCTGAGCAAAAGTGCTCACCCTTGCCCTTGGTGCCCAGGCTTGTGGCCTGAGTGTTGTGCATGGTCCCACCTGTGGGAGAAGGGTGAAGGCTGAGACTGGCTAAGGCTTATAGAACCTGGCATGAGAACACAGTCCCTCCGTGGAGGTGAAGCAGAGACCGCAGCAGCTGCCGCAGCTGCCGGCACTGGCAACACCCACACCCAACCGCCCTAGGCAGCAGCAGAGGGGGTGGCAGGCCTGCAGACAGACCATACCTAGGGAACACAGAGGCAATACCCATTGAACTCCAGTAGCCAAATCCTTCTTACACACAGAGAAAATAGACAGGAAGAGGAATGCAACCCAAATGAATCAAGAGAAATCCCCAGAGAAGGACCTGAATGAATCAGATATAACCAAACTACCTAATGCAGAGTTTAAAATAATGATAGTTACGATATTCAAAGAGCTTAGAGCAACAATGGATAGTCATTACAAACACCTAAATAAAGAGATAGCAAGTATAAAAAAGAAAATTGAAATATTAAAAATAATCAGACAGAAATTACAAATACAGTATCAGAACTGAAGACCACAATGGAAGGAATTAAAAGCAGGATGAATGAAGCTGAGTATAGAATCAGTGAGTTAGAGGACAAAATAAACAAAGGCACAGAAGCAGAGCAAAAAAAAGAAAAGAGACTCCAAAAATCTGAGGGAGCTCTGTGATAACATGAAGAGAAATAACATCTGCATCATAGAAGTTCCTGAAAAAGAGGAGAAAGAACAAGAGATAGAAACTTTGTTCAATCAAATCATAGCTGAAAACTTCCCTAAATTAAGGCTGGAAAACATTTCACATATTCAAGAAGCACAGAAAACTCCATTAAAGAGAAACCCAAAGAAATTGACACCAAGACACATCATAGTTAAAATACCAAAGCTAAGGGATAAAGAGAAAATTTTAAAAGCTGCTAGAGAAAAAAGGCTATCACCTACAAAGGAGCCCCCATAAGGATGACATCTGACTTTCAATAGAAACACTTGAGGCCAGAAGGGAATGGCAAGATATACTCAAAGTAATGCAGAACAAGAACCAACAACCAAGACTACTCTATCCAGCAAGGCTAACGTTTAAAATTGAAAGAGAAATAAAGAGCTTCCCAGACAAAAAAAGCCTCAAGGAATTTATTAAAACCAAAACAATTCTGCAAGAGATGCTAAGGGGCCTGTTGTAAACAGTTCAAAGGGGGGAAAATATAGCAAAAGAAGAATACAGCTTTAAAGAATAAAATGGCAATAAACAACTATATATCAATAATAACCTTAAATGTAAATGGATTAAATGATCCAATCAAAAGACATAGGGTAGCTGCATGGATAAAGAAACAGGACCCATACATATGCTGTCTACAAGAGACACACCTTAAAACAAAAGATGCACATAGAACGAAGGTAAAAGGATGGGGGAAAAAATTTCATGCAAATCGAAATGAAAAATAAGCCAGGGTAGCAATACTTATATCTGACAAAATGGACTTTAAAACAAAGGCTGTAGTAAGAGATAAAGAAGGACATTACTTAATGATAAAGAGAACAATTCAACACGAAGATATAATCATTATAAATATCTACGCACCGAACATAGGAGCCCTGACATACATAAAGCAGACTTTGATAGATATAAAGGGTGAGATTAACAGCAATACTATCATAGTAGGGAATTTCAATACCCCACTAACATAACTGGATAGATCCTCAAGAAAAAAAATTAACAAAGAAATAGCAGACTTAAAGGATACACTAGAGCAACTCAATTTAATAGATATCTTCAGAACTTTTCACCGTAAAGCAGTAGAATATACATTCCTTTCAAACACTCATGGTACATTCTCTAGGATAGACCACATGTTAGGACACAAAAGTGGTCTCAACAAATTTAAGAAGATTGAAATCATATCAAGCATTTTCTCTGATCACAATGCCATGAAACTAGAAATTAACTATAGAAGAAAAAGTGGAAAATACTCAAACACTGGGAAACTAAATTGAATGTTATTAAATAATGAATGGATTACCAATGAGATCAAAGAAGAATAAAGAAAAACAGTCTCTAGATATGAATGATAATGAGCATACATCAACTCAAAATTTATGGGACACAGCAAAAGCAGTACTGAGAGGAAAGTTCATAGCAATTCAGGCATACCAGAAGAAGCTAGAAAAAGCTCAAATAAGCAACTTGACCCTGCATCTAAAAGAACTAGAAAAACAACAGCAAATAAAGCCCCGGACTAGTAGAAGGAAGGAAATAATAAAGATCAGAGCAGAAACAAATGACATAGAGACTAAGGAAACAATACAGAGGATCAATAAAACCAGGAGCTGGTTCTTTGAAAAGGTAAACAAGATTGATGAACCTTTAACTAGACTCACCAAGAAAAAAAGAGAGAAGACTCAAATAAATAAAATTAGAAATGAGAGTGGAGAAATAACAACTGACACAACAGAAATACAAAAGATTGTAAGAAAATACTATGAAGAACTCTATGCCAAAAATTTAGACAACCTAGGTGAAATGGACACATTTCTTGAATCATATAATCTTCTAAAAATCAATCTGGAAGAATCAGAACACCTAAACAGACCAATTACAACAAATGAAATCGAAACAGTTATCAAAAAACTCCCAAAAAAGAAAAGTCCTGGGCCTGATGACTTCTCAAGTGAATTCTACCAAAAATTCAAAGAAGAACTAACTCCTATCCTCCTCAAGCTATTCAAAAAATTCAAGAGGAAGGAAGACTTCCAAACTCCTTTTATGAGGCGAGCATAATTCTGATCCCAAAACCGGGCAAAGACAACACAAAGGAAGAAAATTATAGGCCAATATCCCTGATGAATTTAGATGCTAAAATTCTCAACAAAATATTAACAAATTGAATCCAGCAATATATGAAAAAAATCATACACCATGATCAAGTGGGATTTATTCTGGAGAGGCAAGGCTGGTTCAATATTCGCAAATCAATCAATGTGATTCATCACATAAACAAAAGGAAGGACAAAAATCACATGATAATTTCAACAGATGCAGAAAAAGCATTTGATAAAATCCAGCACCCATTCATGCTCAAAACTCTCAGCAGAATGGGAATACAGGGAACTAATACCTTAACATGATAAAGGCCATCTATGACAAACTTCAGCAAACATCATACTAAATGGGCAAAAATTAAAAGCAATCCCCTTAAGATCAAGAACCAGGCAGGGGTGCCCCCTTTCAACACTCTTATTCAACATAGTTCTGGAAGTCCTAGCTACAGCAATCAGACAAGAAGAAGAAATAAAAGGCATACAAATTAGAAAAGAAGAAGTAGAACTGTCACTATTTGCAGATGATATGATATTGTATATTGAAAACCCTAAAGTCTCAGTCAAAAAACTACTGGACCTTATAAATGAATTCAGCAAGGTGGCAGGATATAAAATTAAAGTCAGAAATCAGAGGCATTTTTATATACAAACAATGAACTGTCAGCAAAAGAATTTAAGGAAACAATCCCCTTCACTATTGCAACCAAAAAAATGAAGTACCTAGGAGTAAATTTAACCAAGGAGGTTAAGAACTTGTACTCAGAAAATTATAAAACATTGATAAAAGAAATCAAGGAAGATACAAACAAGTGGAAGTATATATCGTGCTCATGGTTAGGAAGAATAAACATCATTAAAATGTCTATATTGCCCAAAGCAATTTATAAATTCAATGCAATACCAATTAAAATACCAATGACATACTTCAAAGATACAGAACACATATTTCTAAAATTTGTATGGAACCAAAAAAGAACAGGAATAGCCTCAGCAATCTTAAAAAGAAAAAATAAAGCAGGAGGTATCACTCTTCTGGATATCAAGGTTTACTACAAGGCCATTGTACTCAAAACAGCCTGGTACTGGCATAAGAACAGGCACATAGATCAATGGAACAGAACAGAAATACTAGAAATAAACCCACACCTTTATGGACAACTGATATTTGACAAAGGAGGAAAGACATACAATTGAGTAAAGACAGCCTCTTTAACAAATGGTGTTGGGAAAATTGGACATCTACATGCAAAAAAATGAAACTGGACCATCTACTTACACCATTCACAAAAACAAACTCAAAATGGAGTTTTATGTAAGACTTAAAAGACTTAAATGTAAGCCGTGAAACCATAAGCATCTTCGAAGAAAACATAGGCAGTAAGCTCTCCGACATCTGTAGCAGCAATATATTTGCCGATTTATCTTCACGGGCAAATGAAATAAAAGGCAGGATAAACAAATGGGACAATATCAAACTAAAAAGTTTTTGCACAGCTAAAGACAATAAGAACGGAATAAAAGGACAAACCACACAATGGGAGAACATATTTGACAACACATCTGATAAGGGGTTAATAACCAAAATTTATAAAGAACTTATAAAACTCAACACCAGGAAAACAAACAATCTAATCAAAAAATGGGGAAAAGAAATGAATAGAAATTTCTCCAAAGAGAACATACAGATGGCCAATAGGCATATGAAAAAATGCTCAACATCACTAATCATTAGAGAAATGCAAATTAAAACCACAATGAGATATCATCTCACACCAGTCAGAATGGTTCTCATCAGCAAAACAACACAGAATAAGTGCTGGCGAGGATGTGAAGAAAAGGGAACCCTCCTGCACTGCTGGTGGGAATGCAGACTGGTGCAGCCACTGTGGAAAACAGTATGGAGATTCCTTAAAAAATTAAAAATAGAACTGCCTTTTTACCCAGCTATCCCACTCATAGGAATATACCCTAAGAACACCATAGCACTGTTCGAAAAGAAGAAATGTGCCCCCATGTTCGTGGCAGCATTGTTCACAGTAGTGAAGATCTGGAAACAGCCCGAGTGTCCGTCAGAGGACGAGTGGATTAAAAAGCTTTGGTATATATATACTATGGAATACTACTCAGTCATAAGAAATTATGACATCGGATCATTTACAACAAAATAGATGGACCTTGATAACATTATATGGAGTGAAATAAGTTAAACAGAAAAAAACTGAGAACTGCATGATTTCATACATAGGTGAGACATAAAAATGAGATTGAGACATGAACAAGAGTGTGGTGGTTACGGGGTGGGGGAAGGGAGGGGCACAGGGAAAACCAGATAGAAGGTGACAGAGGACAATTTGACTTTGGGTGATGGGTATGCAACATAATTGAATGATAAGATAACCTGGAGATGTTTTCTTTGAACATATGTACCCTGATTTATTAATGTCACCCCATTAAAATTAATAAAAAAAGGGCAAAAGGACTTTTCTATTTGTAAAGAGGCATAATCATAAGAATATGAGAGTCTGTTTTAAAAGAAGTTTCTTTTTTAATTGATTTAGAGACACAGGAAGGGAGAGAGAGAGAAACATTGATTTGTTGTTTCACTTATTTATGCATTTATTGATTGGTGCTTATATGTGCCCTGACCAGGGGATCAAACCCACAACCTTGGCTTATTGGGACAACCCTCTAACCAACTTAGCTACCCAGCCCAGGGCCAATACAGACATCTTTATTGGCTTCTGAATTGAAAAAATATATAAAGATTTTTTGAGACAATTTGCAGAATGTGACTATGACTAGATACAAGATAATGTGAAATTATTATTATTAATTATCTGGGGATAGGAAATTGAAATATTGATAGGTAAAGTGTCATGATGTCTGTAACCTTCAAATAGTTTAGCAAGCCACTTAATGACAGAAAGAGAGAGAAAATGGAGAAAGATATTAAAAATTGGTAAATCTAGATGAAGTATATGTGGTTATTCATTGTATGATTCTTTCAACTTTTCTGTAGGTATGAAATTTTCTAAAGTAAAGAAAATTTCTTTTTAAAAGACTTGAGAGCATATCCTTTTCAAGGTAACTAACACTCTGTTTCTCTACTGCCCTTGGAAATTACCTTAGAAGGAGTGTCTACTCTCAAAATTTTCATTTCCTCTCTTTTCATTCTTTCTTGAATTTACTTCAAATAGGCTAACACCCACCTCCTCATCAAAACATATCGTGGCAAGGTCACCAATTACCTTCACACAGACAAACCCAATGATCAATTTTCAGTTCTGATCTTATTCAACCTATCAGGACTATTCAACACACTTGATCAGTCTCTCCCCTTGAAGCACTTTTTTTTAACCTGACTATAAAACATCTTGCTCTCTTGATCTTCCTCCCACTGCACTAACTGCTCCTTCTAGTCATCTCTGGTGGAATAACCTCCTCTTCCAAATCTCTATCCTCCAGGGTTCAGAGATGAGACCTTTTTATCTAGATTCCTTCTCTAGATGATATCATAAGTCTCTGGTCTTTGAACATCACCTATATACACTACATGGACTTCTATCCTGAATTCTTATCTCTTATACCAAATGCTTGTTCAACATCTCGGCTCGAATACCTTATAGGCATTTCATACTTACTATGTAGCATTTATACTTAACTGAACTCCTGAGAGACCCCTTTCCCACCAGCACAAACATGCTCTCATTACAGTCTTCCTCAGCTCAGTAAATGGCAACTCCATTCTCTCAGTCAAAACCTTGGAATCACCCTTTGACTCCTCTCTTTTTTAAAAATTTATTTATTTTAGACTTTATTTATTCATTTTAGAGAGAGGGGAGAGAGAGAGATAGAGAAGTGGGGAGGAGCAGAAAGTATCAACTCCCATATGTGCCTTGACCAGGGAATCCGGGATTTCAAACCGGCAACCTCAGCATTCCAGGTTTACGCTTTACCCACTGCGCCACCGCAGGTTAGGCCTTGACTCCTCTCTTTTTCTTCCATTTTCAGTTCTTCAACATATCTTGTTGGCTTTATCCTCAAAGTAGACATTGGCTCTTACACTTCTGACTATCTCTACTACCACTACTATAGTCCAAACCACCATTTCTCTTATCTGGCCAATTGTTGTATCCTTCTAAATGGTCTTTCTCCTTTACTTCTTTTTATAAACTTTAATTTTTATTTTTTAAATTTATTGACTGAATTTTAGAGAGCAAGCAAGGAAGAGAGAGAAAGAGACAGAAACATCAATCTGTTTCTGTATGTGTTCTGACTGGGGAATGAACCAGCAACCTTTCCATATGATGGTGATGTTCTAACCAACCGAGTTATCTGGCCAGGGTTCTCCCTTACTTATGCCTCCTCCATTTCATCCTACAAAAAAAAGCAGTCAAAGTCAATCTTTTAAAAATAAGTCATATCACTCCTCTCTCAAACCCATCCAATGTCTTCCTGTTTCATTCAGAAAAAAAAATCCACAGTTATTTAATTTTTTAAAATTTATTGCTTTTAGAGAGTAAAGAAGGGAGAGAGAAAGAAAGACAGGAACATTGATCTGTTCTTGTATGTGCCCTGACCAAAGATCGAACTGGCAACCTCTGAGCTTTGGGACAATACCACTCGAACCAACAGAGCTATCCAACCAGGGCCATAGTCCTTGCTGAAAGAAAAGGACACCTAAATAAATAGAAAGACAAATGAATTAACGATCTTTATATTGTTAGGATGTCAATATTCCCCAAAATGATCTATAGATTCAACTCAATTTCTATCAAAATTCCAGTTGGACTTTTTATTATAATTGATAAGCTAGTCCAAGCGGTGGCGCAGTGGATAGAGCATCGGACTGGGACACGGAGGACCCAGGTTCAAGACCCTGAGCTCGCCAGCTTGAGAGCGGGCCCATCTGGCTTGAGCAAAAGCTCACCAGCTTGGACCCAAGGTCGCTGGCTCCAGCAAGGGGTTGCTCAATCTGCTGAAGGCCCGCGGTCAAGGCACATATGAGAAAGCAATCAATGAACAACTAAGGTGTTGCAACAAAAAACTGATGATTGATGCTTCTCATCTCCCTCCGTTCCTGTCTGTCTGTCCGTCCCTATCTATCCCTCTCTCTGACTCTCTCTCTGTCCCCTTAAAAAAAAAAAGAAAGAAAGAAAAATGAAGTTACAAGGAATTCAGAATAGTCAAAACAATCTTAAGAAAAAAAGAACAAAGTTGAAGGAATCACCCTTCCTGATTTCAAAGCTTGCTATAAAGCTACAGTAAACTGAGCTGGAGTGGTATTGGCATAAGGATAAATATCTAGACCAATGAAATAGAATTAAGAGTCTAGAAATAAATCTATGGTCAACTGATGTTTGGTAAGGATGACAAAATAATTCATTGGAGGAAAAAATAGTCTTTTCATCAAATGGTGCTCCACCAACAAGATATGCAAAAAAATAAAGTTGGACCCTTACCTCACATCATATACAAAAATGAACTCAAAATGGATCACAGACCTAATTGTAAGAACCAAAACCCATAGAAAAAATATATAAGCATGAATTTTCATGACCTCCATTTAGGAAGTGGTTTTCTAGACCTAATGTCAAAGTGCCAAGTGACAAAAGAAAGATAAAAAATTTTGAACTACATCAAAATTAAAAACTTTTGCTCTTTAAAGGATACAATCAAGAAAGTGAAAAGACTTTGCTCTTTTTTTTTTCTTTTGGAGCCTTGGTTGTGGGAGCAGAAGAGAGAAACAGAGAGAAAGGAGAGGGGGAAGAGTGGAGAAGCAGATGGGCGCTTCTCCTGTGTGCCCTGACTAGGGGAATCAAACCCGGAACTTTTACATGCCGGCCAATGCTCTACCACTGAGCCAACCAGCTAGGGCCTGGCCCAGGCACTAAGGATGGCTCCATGGGCTCCACCTCAAGCGCTAGAATGGCTCCAGTCTATCAGAGCAACAGCCCAGATAGTGGGCATGCTGGGTGGATCCTGGTTGGGCGCATTCGGGAGTCTGCCTCCCCACTTCTCACTTCAGAAAAATAAAAATAAAAGAAGAAAGTGAAAAGACAACCCACAGACTGAGAGAAAATATTTGCAAATTGCATAGCTGATAACAGACATATCTAAAATATAAAAGACACTTATGATTCAACCATTTAAAAATCTATTTTAAAATGAAAAAAGAATTTGAATAAACATTTTTCCAAAGAAAATACACAAATTTATGATCAGGTGGTGGTACAGTGGATACAGCATCGACTTGGGATGCTGAGGACTCAGGTTCAAAACCCCGAGGTCATCAGCTTGAGTGTGAGCTCACCAGATTGAGTGCAGGATCACCGGTTTGAGCGTGGGATCATAGACATGACCCCATGGTTGCTGGCTTGGGCCCAAAGGTTGCTGGCTTGAAGCCCAAGGTCACTGGCTTGTAACCCAAGGTCACTGACCTGAGCCCAAAATTGCTGGCTTGAGCGAGGAGTCAATTGGAGCCCCCAGGTTAAGGCACATATGAGAAAGCAATTAATGAACAACTAAAGTGACTCAACTATGAGTTGATGCTTCTCATTTCTCTCCCTTTCTGTCCCTCTCTCTGTCTTTCTATCTCTTTTGTGCGCAAATAAAAAGGAAGGAAGGAAGGAAGAAAAAAAGGAAAGAAGGAAAGAAGAAAGGAAAGAGGGAGGGAGGGAAGAGAGAGAGAGAAAGAAAGAGAAAATAAAATATACAAATGGCCAATAAGCTCTCACAAAAAGGCGTTAGAAATTATTAGTCATTAGAAAAATGCATATCAAAACTACCATGAGGTTCACAACCACTGGGGTTTCTGTGATTAAAAAGATAGATAAGAACAAGTGTCACCCTGACCAGATAGCTTGGTTGTTTAGAGCATTACCCCAAAGCACAGAGGTTGCTGGCTCAATCCCCAGTCAGGGCACATACAGCAACAGATCTATGTTCCTGTGTTTCTGTCTCTCTCTTTTCTCTCTTCCTAAAATCAGTAAATAGAATTTTTTTAAAAAAAAATAAAGAACAAGTGTTTATGAAGACATGGAGAAATTGGGACTCTCATACAGAGAAAATATTTGCAAATCACATAGCTGATAAAAGACATATCTAAAATACATATAAAAGACATTTATAAAATTCAACCAGTTAAAAATCAGTTTTAAAGTAGGAAAAGGATTTGAAAATCTACAATGGTGCAGCCCTCTTTGGAAAATAGGCTGACAGTTCTTCAAAAGGTTAAACACAGAGTTACCATTTAATCCAGAAACTCCAATCCCAGGTATATATCCAAGGGAAATGAAAACATACATACACACAAAAACTTGTACATGAATGTTTATAGCAGTATTATTCATAATAGTTAAAAAATGGACACAATCTAAATGTTTCCCAACTAATTAATAAATATACAAATGTGATATAAAGTGGTACCTTGAGATATGAACAGACCAACGTACTTCTTTTAAGATACGAGCTGTGACTCCATCTGTATTTTTGTCCGAGATCCGAGCAAAATTCCAAAATACGAGTCGTGATTCAGGAAGCTGCCGCTAGTTGGCGCATTGGTGCATGGGTCCAGTGTTGGCACTTTGATAGACGAGTTGACTGACTTACGAGCTCGGTTACAGAATGAATTAAATTTGTATCTCAAAGTATCACTGTATATCTATATAATGGAATGTTATTTGAACACAAAAATCAGTGAAGGACTGACACTGTTGTTTGTGTGTGTGTGTGTGGCAGAGAGAGTCAGAGAGAGGGACAGACAGGAAGAGAGAGATGAGAAACATCAATTCTTCATTGCAGTCCCTTAGTTGTTTATTGATTGATTTCTCATATGTGCCTTGACTGAGGGGCTACAGCAGACCAAGTGACCCCTTGCTCAAGCCAGCGACCTTGGGCTCAAGCTGGTTAGCCTTGCTCAAACCCGATGAGCCCGCGCTCAAGCTGGCGACCTTGCGGTCTCAAACCTGGGTCCTCTGCATTCCAGTTCGATGCTCTATCCACTGCGCCACCGCCTGGTCAGGCCATAATCTGCTTTTATCTCCTATCACTTTTACCACCAGCTCTTCGCTTCTCCCTTCTTGGTGTTTGTCATATACTCAAGCACACTTCTGCCACAGGGCTTTTAAACTTGCTGCTCCCTATGCCTAGAATACTCTTTCCCTACTAGACCTCTCATCTGTTTAGTTCTGCTTAAAAATTGCCTTTTAGAGACCATGTTATATAAGTGCTCTGGAAATAACTCACCCACCCCTACTTCCAGTACTCCCTACCTCTCTTACTCTATTTCCTGTTCCTCACACTTTTACCTGACCTCTATATTTATTTGTTTGTTATCTGTCTGCCCATTTCAATATAAGCTCCATAAAGATAGGAACTTTGTCTATTTTATTCACTGCTTTACTGTACCCAGAGGTGGATTTAATGGTGGGTGCACTGGGCATGTGCCCTGGGCCTCAACTTCTGAAGGACCCTGCAAAACCCCAACTTTACACTTTTTCTAATTACACCAAGTTTGGTTTTGTATGTGCAATTTTGACATTAATAATACACAATATTTTTTATTTATTTAAAAACATGATTAACATGTATTTTTATTTTTCCTGTCTCTCTCTCTTTTTTAGGGGCCTAATATTTCCTTTTGTGCTCAGGGCCTCTACTGACCTTAATCCGCCTCTGACTGCACCTCTAGCATTTGTAACTGTGCTTGGCATGTAGCACATGCTCAAGGTTACCCAAATAGCAAGTGCGGCCCTGGCAGTTGACTCAGTGGTAGAGTGTGAAGCATGTGGATGTCCCCGTTCAATTCCCAGTCAGGGCACACAGGAGAAGTGACCATCTGCTTCTTCACTCCTCCCCTCCCCCTTTACCTCCCCCCTCCCACAGTCATGGCTTGATTTGCTCTAGTGAGTTGGCCTCCAGCAGTGAGGATGGCTCCCTAATCTCCTGCCTCTGGTGCTAAACATAGCTCGGATTGCTGAGCAACAGCTGAGCAAGCCCCAGATGGGTAGAGTATGCCTCATAGGGGGATTGCGGGGTGGATCACCCTCCAGGAGCATGCAGGAGTCTGTCTTTCTGCCTCCCCTGCTCCCACTTAATTTAAAAAGAATAGCAAGTGTGTATCAGTGTGCCTCATTGCTAGACATCGCTTTCAAGGTCAAAATTCCCTGCTCTTAAGAAAAGACTGTCAATACCTCCATTGGCACTGTGCTTCATAAGGCAAAAGAAAGACAAAATACTAGCACAAGTAGTAGGAGTAATCCAAAATATTGAGGTTAGATGTAATAAAAACCCTAATAATATCTATAGTAGAAAGAGCAATATCACAAATACTGTGATTAGTAATAGGAGTGTTTGCGATGAGGGGAATGAGATACAAATTTATATAACACACATCAACAACTTAACAAAATCCTCAGAGCATCCCCTGATGGCCTTTTTTATCTTTATGATATTTTTTTCTGGTTAAGAAAAGTGAGGAGACAGTGATAGGAGAGGATTCCAAAACGGGCAAATATGTAATTATACCAGGAAGCAAAAGAAATGATAACTATTACCCCCAAATGTCCCAAGTCTATATTACCTCTTCAAGGTTGGAAATGGTGATATACGTTCCATGTTCAGCTGTTCCACAGAGATCATCCTACCTATCCACCAAGCACTCTCCAAATCCTAGTCAGCTACTTGTCTATTCCAACCTGCTGGTTACAGAAGGGGGAGAAGAAAAGGTATGGGTGTGCGGAGCTACTACTACAGCAAATATAACACAAAGACCTCTCAACAGTGATGCTGGAACAATTGTGCATCTTTATGATAAAAATAATAATAAATTTTGATCCATATCTCAATAAGATACTACTACACACCTATTAGAATAGCTAAGATGGAAAGACTAATCAACACAAGTCTTTATGAAATGTTGAGAAATTAGAACTCTCATACACTGCTGATACAAATGTAAAAGTGTTTCCTAGTTTCCTAAAAAGTTAAAAACATCCTTACCATATGACCCAGGTTTTGCACTAAGTATTCCCCCAAAAGAAATTACAGTGTGTGTCCATACAGTGACTGTACACTACGGTCCATAACAGCTTCATTGGCGAGATCCAAAATGCTCACAGCAGGTGAATGAATAAACAGAGTGTAGTATATCCACACAATTAAATACTACTCAGCAATAAAAAGGAACTACTGATACACACAACAAAGTAGATTAATCTCAGAATAATTATGCTAAGTGAAAATAAAAGCCAGAAACCCCCCAAAAAAGTATATACTCTCCTCATTGTTCTCAAGACTGTAGTTATTCTTTTTAATAGCTTTGTATTATAAAACTTATTGTTTGTTTTTCATTTTTAAAATTTAGATATAACTGATATATAACATTATATTAGTTTCAGGTCTACAGCATAATTCAGTATTAGTATATAAGGTAAAATTAACACCACAATAAGTCTAGTCAACATCTGACACCATACATAATTCTTGTAATTACTTTTAAGATCTACTCTCTGAGCAGCTTTCAAATGTACAATTAAATGTAGTCACTGGTGCTTGTTTTTAAATCTGTCTTCCTCATTAAAGAAGACATTGTATCTCTTAGTTTTCCTAGATTTTAGCACAGTACCTGATATATGGTAACAATTTAATAAATGTTAGTTAAATGAATGAAAGTGGTGCTTTGCATATTTTATGATGTTTTAATATTTTAATAATAAAATAATTAGCTTTAATAAAGTATTGGAAGACTCTCCTAAAGTAAGCACATAAATATCCTATGCATATACTGACAATCATCTTTATTAACTAAATAAAACAAAATGATTTTGTGAAATACTTAGGATATACCCCACAAACCAACTATTGGATGGTCAAAAACTTGCCAAGAAATTCTGAAGACTGCCTAAAAAGAAGATCCGGAAGGAGAGAGAGATGTGGATCATTCATTCCTGAAACTAAAGGGTATATTCGCATTTTGACATTCGGCGATTTATATTTGAAACTCCCATTAATGCTAATGGGAATTGTGCACATAAATTCTCACAAACTGAGAGAACATATTCCTGAACGTGCAAAGCAGGGGTGCACGTAGAGACTGTAATTCCAAAGCCTAAGAAACTAAACCCATAATTAAAATGTGTGGATCTCTAGGTGGCAGCAGATTGAGTTGCTAGCACACTTACAGGCCCGATTCATCACAATATATCTACAGCCTTCCCACCTCTCCCAGTCCTGGGAGGCAAGAGATGCTGGTGAACGGCAGACTGCCTTGTCCAGGGGAAAGGTCAGTCTGCTGTAGAAATCTCAGAGGAGCAAGGAGAAAAGCAATGACAAGGTAGAGCACTGTCTAGACAAGTTGAAAATTTGCCAAAGATCCTTTTGTTTCCGGCTCCTACTGTTCGGTCCTTTCACTGACAGTAATATCTACTTAGAAGAGAATTTCTGAATCTAAAAGCTTTGAAAGAAAGCCAAATAATCTACTCTGCAAGAGGCTATTTATAAACCTGGTTTACTCACAACATACCATACAAATGCTCTGCTTGGGAGAACCAATCAATGTTTCTGAAAATCCAAATTAACTCCAAGGGGAATACAAATACATGATTCACAAAATACTCGATTGCAATAATTACTAGGTCTTTACGAACTCCTTAAATTTCCACAAGCCATTTTTTATACTGCTGTAATAAATTTATTTCCAAGTTTAAACCTACCAAAAGCAGAGTCTATACTGCATGTAGCCTCGTGAAAAGCACGTTGAACTTGGAATTCAAAGATATGGATGCAAGTTCTACCTTCTAGTGCTGAATACAAAATCCTCTGAGCCACAATTTCTTCAATAAGAAAATATAATGCTTGCCCTGTCCATCTTTTAGAGTTATTATGAAGCTTAAATTAGAAATTTAAAAGAAATAAATCTGAAAATACAAACATAAGTTCCTGTGCACCATAATATTTTTTTAGAATTAAATGTTTTCACCTAAAAACTGCAGAAATAGCCATTTTTACTGAAAAACAAGTGAATGCGCCTGACCAGGTGGTGGCGCAGTGGATAGAGCATGGGACTGGAATGAGGAGGACCCAGGTTCGAGATCCCAAGGACGCCAGCTTGAGCGCAGGCTCATCTGGTTTGAGCAAAAGCTTGCTGTTTGGACCCAAGGTCGCTGGCTCCAGCAAGGGGTTGCTCGGTCTGCTGAAGGCCCGCGGTCACGGCACATGTGAGAAAGCAATCAATGAACAATTAAGGTGTTGCAACGACAACTAAAAACTGATGATTGATGCTTCTCATCTCTCTCCATTCTTGTCTGTCTGTCCCTATCTGTCCCTTTCTCTGACTCTCTCTCTGTCCCTGTAAAAAAAAAAAAGTGAATGCCCAGTAGGAAGTATCTTTTATAATTCCATTTCCTCTGTCCTCCCCCTGGTATCCCTAACTCTGGCCCTCACCTCTGACCATCCACCAACCCTAAAAATGGGTATCTTGTTTCACCTAAAATGTCTTAAATTAACAAAAGTGTGAAACTCCAACTGTAGGGGCAGAGCAATAAATTGCATTGGAAGTCATGTAACTTTGTTCTAGTCTCACTTGGTCTGGAAGTACCTACTGTGTGCCACACACTGTGCTCAGAGCTAGAGACACTTCACTGAACAGGATTCAGCTTACGCTTCAAGGCAGTCCTCCTTCACACACGCTCTCCATCACTGCCCACGCTCAATCCAAAACTAAATCCTGTCATTTTTATCTCGAGTCCATTCATTTGTCTCCATTTCCACTGCTTCTACTCTGGTCCAAGATGGAATAATTTCATCATCACTTGCATGGACTATATGACCATAACCAGTTAACTAGATTATCCACATTCCACTCTTGGCCCCTGTAGTAACTGCGATCTTTTCAAAACCCAAATCTGGTCCTGTCACTCCTCATGCTTAAAATAGTTCAGTAACTTCTAATAGTTATAAAGATAAAGACCCAGCTCTTAAATACGGACTCTAAGAGCCTACCTGGACTGGTCCTACCAACTTCTCAAGCCTCATCAATCCCTTTTCTCTCTGTGCTTCAACCACATCCCATTCTTTTAGCTTCTTTGTGAGTATAACTGTCCCCCTCTTACTATAGAGCCTTCTTTTTTTGTAATTTGGAGATTAAATTTAATGGGGTGACATTGATCAATAAGAATACATAGGTTTCCAGTGAACATCTCTATAGCATTTGAACTGTTGGTTGCATTGTGTGCCTGACACCACCCAGAGTCAAATCATTTTCTGCCACCTTATATTTGTCTCTCTTTACTCCCCACAACCCTCCCCCTCCCTCTGATAGCCACTTCACTTTTGTCTATGTCCATGAGTCTCGGTTTTATATCCCACCTATGTGTGAAATCATACAGTTCTTAGCTTCTCTGATTTACTTATTTCATTTAGCATAATATTACAGTCTTTTAACATGCTGATCCTTCTGCCTTTTCATCTAGTTAACTCATACTCATCTCAGCTTAATCAGTACTTTTGAAGGGAAGTCTTCCTGTCCTCCCTTGGTCAAATCCCTCATTTTATGATCTCATAGTACCATGAACATCTCCTTAGGACTGGCACTCCTCATTTGAAATTGGCTATCTCCGTTAGTGAACTACAAGCTCCATAAGAGCAAGGTTTGTGCCTGTTGTTGCTCACCTCGTTTTTCTCAGCACCTTCCTATCACAGTGCCTGGCACATAATAACTGCTCAAGTAACATTTATTGACTGAATTAGCACATGAATCAACTTATTCTGATAATGAGTAAAGCAAGTTAGCAGGCATTTACATCTTACAAAACAATAGTGAAAACTGAGAAGGCAGATTTTTTTAAATTTTTTTTATTACTTATTGATTTGAGAAAGAGAGAGAAACATCGATTTGTTGTTTGATTTATTCATGCATTTATTGATTGATTCTTTTATGTGTTCTGACTGGGCATCAAAGCTGCATATCAGGATGATGCTTTAACCAACTGAGCTACCCGGCCAGAGCCTGAAGACAGGGACTTTTATCTTTTTTATTCACTAATGTGTTCCCAGTGCCCAGAATAGTGCTTGGTAAGTAGCAGTCATTCCATAAATATCTCTTGAATGGATGAGTAAAGAGGGAAAATATTTATAAACTCAAGGAATGATGGAAACATATAATGAACCTTACTGACTTACTACATAGTGTTTCTTCCTTTTCCTTTCCTTTTTTTATTATTCAGTGAGAGGATAGGAGGCAGAGAGACAGACTCCCACATGTACCCCAACCAGGATCCACCTGGCAAGCCCACTAGGGGGTGATGCTCTGCCCATCTGGGGTGTTGTTGCTCCATTGTTCAGCAACTGAGCTCTTCTTAGTGCCTGAGGCAGAGGCCATGGAGCCACCCTTAGCACCAGGAGCCAACTTGCTCTAATTGAGCCCTGCCTGCAGGAGGGGGGGGAAAGGGAGGGGGAGGGAGGAAGAAGCAGATAGGTACTTCTCCTCTGTACCTTTACCAGAAATCAAACCCAGGATATTCACATGCCAGGCTGATACTCTACCACTGAGCAAACCAGCCAGGGCCCATATTCTTTCAGTTTGTTCATTTATTTGATGTCTACTTTATTAGGAGAAATCACAGAAGTCATAAATAAAACCATTACTTCTTCACTGGGTGCCTTGGGAAGTTACATAATCTCTTTCAAATCTGTTTCTTCATCCCAAAAATGAAAATAATACAACCTATTCTGGCTTGCAGGGTTAGAGTAAGAGTCTAAGGGGATCATAAAAGCCATAAAGAGCCACATAGGTGAGTAGAACCAAACTAGCATTTTTGAGGATCTGCTATATGATAGGTGCTGGGCAAGGCATTGTGCTTAAGAAATGAAAGAACAGTAAGTCCCTCTGTGCTGGTCTCCACATAAAAACCCCTAAAAGCTCATGCTTTTTCCTCCTTATTCTTTTCCCATCTCTCTAGTTATGATCAAAAGTTAAGACCATTCACATGTTCTCTTGCACTTTGAAACATGGGAATTCTGGGAACTACTAGGTACCACAAGAAGCGGCCAAGACTGGACAAAGTACAACTTAGAACTTGAACAAGAGATTTGCAAAAAGTCTAACTGTAGTCAGGAGGGACAGGCAATGTGGTATCTGAAATCATTCCCAGGCTAAAGGACTGAAGGCGAAGCTGTGAAGATGGTGCCTTCATTTGTTTGGAGTCAAAAATAAGGATTGCAAGTTTGATGGACATTCCTTCCTAAATAAAATTACCTAGACGATGTTAATTGTTTGGCAACAAAGAGTATGGGGAAGGGTGAAGAATAGTAGTGTCTCTGTAGCTCCCTTTTCTTTATTCTACAAAATCCTTGTAGATAGCGTTGTGATAGTGGTGCGCTGGCATGCTGAGAGCAGTCATAACATTTCGTGTTTGCCCACCCTAGGAAGAGAAGTCTTGTTTTCACACTCCCCATCACAATCCACATGCAATTATCTACGACCCCTTCTCGCTCTGTACTCATAATCACATAGACTGTTGATACAAGATGCTGTTTTCCATGTAAAGGTAGGTCTGCTTGCTGGGATGCACTTACATGATGTAATAAGATAAGCCAAAGGGCCTAAGCATGACTAAGGATGCACTCGTTTTCATAATTCTGGCTTTCAGAATTTTATTCACTACTTGAAAAGAAGTAGACACATTAAGTTACACACTCATATTGAGAGATTCTCATTTACCTATGTTTGTTGACTAGTCTCATAAAGGGAAAACATAAAAATTTCCCCCTTATAAAAATGTTTTATCTGGTGCATTCCCTTAACTTGGATAAGAAGAACTCATATTAACATTTTAAGGGAACCTCCAAAACCATAGCCAATTTATTTTCCAAAAAAAAAAATACTATGGTTAGAATAAGATTTTCACCAGACCTCTGAACGTAGGAACTTTAAAAAATATTCCTGAAAAGAATCACACATGGTTTTCACAAGAAATGAGGCCTTTCTTCCCCTGTATTTGATGTGTGTTTTCCCTGAAGTACAGCTTCTCTTCTGTAAGTATACAATATTTACATTACTATGGAACTGATGTTATTTAAGAAATAACTGTAAAAAACAATAGTGTCAATGGGGGAGAGGGTCTGCAGAGTTTTAAGTTCCTAGCAACAAGGGGGGGGGAAAGGAATTTATCATGCATAGTATATTTTAGTTTTGAAAGTGAAAATTATATTAGTTGATCAAAACATCATTAAACAAATTTTAAACATGTGAGACTAGATAAAAAAATAAATGAGATTTTAAATCTGTTATTAATAATTGAAGAATAAGGCATAAACTGTTAAGAAGTTAGTATTTTTTACAGCACAAAATCCAAATAAATAGTGGCAAAAAGAACCACAAGAATAAGTTGTCAGATGAACAGCCAGCCACTCAAAACAAACATGCATGTGTTCCTAGTGCTGTGTGAACAGCAACCTTCCTCCTACAACTGATGTATAGCCAACAGCTGCATGTGATACAAATCATGTTCTCTAATTACTGTATCTCCATATATCCTACTTGTACTGTGAAAACCCTTACTGTGGGAGAAATGCCTATTCATTATATCTGCCAGTCTTTGTACAAAATTCAATCAAGAAACCCTAGCTCACCAACACTAAAGTATCACTTTATCCTTCAAGGAACCTTAAAGATAAGATATAGGTGTGATGGTATGTTAAAATTCTGGCTCCATCGTTTACTAGTTATGTGATCTTAAGACACTGATTGAGTCTTTCTGAATCTTGGTTTCCTCATCTATTCAGTGGGGATAATAATACGTTTTCAGGATGCTTGTGATAACTCATTGAGATGCTCTTAATCTCAAAGCACAAATATTAAAAATCCAATAAATGGCAGCTATCAGACAAGTGATTTCATGGAAAAAACAAAAAACAAAACGTAGATGGATCATCCAGGAAAACAATATGGAGTTTCCTTCAATAAATTAAAACTGGAACTCCCATATAATCCAGCAATTCCACTTCTGAGTATAAGTAAACAAAACCATTATATTGAAGAGATGTCTCTATTCCTATGTTCATTGCAGTATTATTCACAATAGCCAAAATATGGAAATAACCTAAGTGTCTGATGAATAAGTGGATTAAAAAAAATGTGTATATATGTGCAAGAAATATCATTCATCCTTAAAGAAAGAAGAAAACTTGACATTTGTGACAACATGGATGAACCCAGAGGATATTCGTCTAAGTCAAAAAAAGCCAAACAGAGAAAGATAAATACTGCAAGGAATCATTAATTCTTAATATTTTCTATTTGCTAATACATGCATTTAAGCTATAAATTTCCCTCTATGTATGTTTGTGTTGCTATATGTTTTGATATGTAGTGCTCTCACTGTATTTTTTTTTCGGAAGTCAGAAGCAGGGAGGCGGTCAGACAGACTCCCACATATGACTGACGGGGATTCACCTGGCATACCCACCAGGGGGCGATGCTCTGCCCGACTGGGGCATTGCTCTGCTGCAATCGGAGCCATTCTAGCACCTGAGGTGGTGGCCACGGAGCCATCCTCAGCGCCGGAACCAACTTTGCTCCAACGGAGGCTTGGCAGTGAGAGGGGAAGAGAGAGACAAAGAGGAAGGAGATTGGGAAGGGTGGATAAGCAGATAGGCGCCTCTCCTATGTGCCCTGATCAGGGATAGAACCCAGGACCTCCACACGCCAGGCCGATGCTCCACCGCTGGCTGAGCCAATCGGCCAGGACCTCTCACTGTTATTTAAATATTTCATAGTTCCTCTCATAATTTCTTCTTAGAGCTCTGTACAAGGTCGGGCAAAAGTAGGTATACAGTTGTAAGTACACAAAACACAGTTTATTCTTTTATTATTATTTATTGTATTATTTTCCATGTGAACTACAAACCTACTTTTGCCGCATTCTGTATTTAGAGGTATGTTTTTAGATTCCAAAACATAACAATTATTACACAGTCTCATAATATTCATTTTACAGTATAATAATATATTTATTGTATTGTGTTCTATTACATCACATTACTGGAAAGTGTGTTCTGTATGGTTTTGGTCCTTTAGAATTAGTTCAACTTTCTTCTAGCACAGTATGTATGGGTCTTTTTAAAAATATTACATGTATGCTTGAAAACAATGTGAAATGTATCAGAATACCCCATTATTAGTGACTTAAGCAATAAAGACCTTTACTTATCTTATAAAACTAGAAGTCTAAAATTTAGGTGCTCCAGGGTTGAAAGCTTAGAGCAGTAGCTCGATGGGATCATATAAGACACAGTCTCTATTTTTTTGTCCCTCACTCTCATTGGTCCTCATACTTGGCCACAAGATACATATGTCACTGTACCAAACATAACATCCTCACATCATTTTTACAAGAAGTAAACAAGGGCATTAAAGGCTTTTTTCTCATCAAGCTCTTTTATTTTATCTAAGAAGAAAAATGTTTCCAAAAGCTCTCCATCAGGCATTGTCTTACATCTCATTGGTCAAAACAAATCCCATGGTCATCCAAGCTGCAAGGCCACTGGAAAATAAGAATATTAAAAGTGGGGACAAGATAGGCATGATGTTTCCCCTTATATGAGATGACAGAGACTTCACTACCTCAAATAAGTGGCATCTTTGGTCAACAAGCACTGGCAATTAAAGACTTTGAACCCAAACATGAGTTCCTCTTGAGTCAATTGGCCAAAACTAGTTACATGGTGCTGTCCAATTACAAGGGCATTGAGAAGTATGGCTTCCCACGTACCCAAAAAACAATATTAGTAAATACAGTAATGGCTACCACCATGTAGCTTTTCATTTCTACAAGTTCTATAATATTTGTTTTCAAAATACTTGCTTTTTAAAAATAAAGTATTTTTAGAGCATTTTTAGGTTCACATCAAAATTGAGAAGAAAGTTGAGGGAGTTCCCACATGCCCCGTGCCCTTCCCCACTCCCAGCCTCTCTCACTGTCAACATCCGAGCACCGGAGTGGTATGTTTGTTACAATCAATAAATCTCCACTGACTCATCATTATCACCTAGCATCCATAGTTTACATTAGGGTTCCCTCTTGCTTTTTTATATGCTGTATTTAAACAAAAATATGCTGACATATATTCATCATTGAGAATAGTTTCACTGACCTAAAAATTCTCTTTGCTCCGCCTGTTCATTCCTCTCAACTTCCTTAACTATGGCAACCTCTGAGTCTTTCACTCCCTCCATAGTTAAGTTTTCATCAGCATGTCATAAAATTGGATTCATACAGAAAGTATAAATTTTCAGGTTGGTTTCTTTCACTTAAGAATATGCATTTAAGGTTCCTTGGTACCCTGTTGAAGATCATTTGACATGAGGGTTTATTTTTGAGCTTTCCATTTTGTTTCATTGGTCTATTTGTCTGTATTTATGCCAGTATCACACTGTTTTTATTACTGTGGCTTTATAATATGTTTTGAAATCAGGAAATGCAAATTTAATTCAGCGTCCCTTGAGATTCCATATGAGTATTAGGGTGAGTTTTTCTATGTTGACAAAAAACATCATTGGGATTTTAATACGGATCTCAATGAATCTGTAGATTACTTTGAGTGGTATGAACACCTTAACAGTATTAAGTCTCCTAAACATTGAATACAGGATATTTTTAAATTTTTGTCTTTAATTTTTTTTAGCAATGTTTTGCAGTTTTCAGTATATAAGTCTTTTAGCTCCTTGGTTAGATTTATTCTTAAGTATTCTATTCTTTTTGACACTATCATAAATAAAATTTTCTTAATTTCCTTTTCAATTGTTTATTGTTAGTGTATAGAAATACATCTGAGATTTGCGTTCTGATTTTGTATCTGACAACATTGCTAAATTCACTTATCAGTTCTTGTTTGATCAAGGTCTTTTTATTTTCCTGTGACAGAGACAGAGAAAGAGAGACAGAGAGAGGGACAGATAAAGACAGACAGGAAGGGAGAGAGATGAGAGGCATTAAGTCTTTGTTGCGGCACCTTAGTTGTTCATTGATTGCTTTGTCATATGTGCCTTGATCAAGGGGCTGCAGCAGATTGAGTGACCCCTTGCTTAAGCAAGTGACCTTGGGCTCAAGTCAGTGACCATGGGGTCATGTCTATTATCTCACGCTCTAGCCAGAGACCCCGCGCTCAAGCTGGTGAGCCCGTGCTCAAGGTGGCAACCTTGGGGTTTCGAACTGCGTTCTGCATCCCAGTCTGAACTCTATCCACTGCACCACTGCCTGGTCAGGCTTATCAAGATCTTGTAGTTTTCTTCATATAGCTCTTGTACATATTCTGTAATCTGCTAATTTTCTATACAATGCTCTTATTTCAGTATGGCTTGCATTCTTCCTTTTATATTTTAAATCATTAGAAACTTAATTATTTTACAACTTTTCTCAAGTTATTCCATTATTTCTAGTTGTTAGTATGATGATTCTGTTGGTTGCATCTGCTGCTTCATCTTTATGGAGGCTTTTCTTTTATATGGTTTGTAATTTTTTTCTATTCCACTTTAAAAAGAGTTTATTTATTCTAGGGCATGCAGAGGTATCCTGGGTTATGGAAGTATGGGAGCTATACAGTATTTTCAGGCTCATTTCTGAAAATATGTTTTTCTCTGTGGTATCAATGGCCCTGGACTAATTCATAGGTTATGACTCCTATGTCACAAGTAGAACAAATTTGGTCGACACACATACACATAGTACAAGCTTGGGATTTTATTTTCTGGACAGATGCCAAGCTTCTTTACCACATATCTGGGCCAGAGAAGGAGTTTATCTAGCCTGTAAATATAAGAACTTCTAAGTTCTAGGCTCCATTCAGGGTCATCAATTCGAGTCTCCCTACCCCCTGTAGGCTTGTTAGCCAAATATTCTATTTCTGTGTGGTCTTATCAGCCTCCCCAAGTCAACTTCCTTCCTATAAGCAATGGGATCTCGCAGTGCAGCTGGTGCACAGATACAAAAACCTGACTCACAGCCTTTTCATCTATAAGGAGTCACTATGAGGTCTTTATGAAGCATCTTCCAAGGGTCTAAAATATCTAAGAAATTAATTCCTATGAGGTAAGCATTACCCTCTTCTCTTTACATGGAAATAATCTAAACAGACTTGTCTTGGCAACAGTACCTCTGGGAACATTTTTTATAATAAAGTCGGCACACATCTACTCAAATATATTATCCCCATCTGTAATCATTTGGTAAAAAAGCAATACATTCACATATTAGTGTAAATGACAAGCAAGGAAATCAGCAGGAAGAAGAAAGAAAAAGAGACATTTTACAAATTATCAAGACATGAGTACTGAAAAATATATTTAACAAGGTTAAAATAAGCAGCCTGATCTCTGGTGGCACAGTGGATAGAGTATCGACGTGGGAGGTCTCTGGTTTGAAAACCAGGCTTGTCTGGTCAAGGCTCATATGAGAAGCAACTAGAATGAGTTGATACTTCCCACCAACAGTGCAGGAGGGTTCCCTGTTCTCCACATCCTCTCCAGCACTTATTGTATATTGATTTGTTAATGAGAGCCATTCTGACAGGTGTGAGGTGGTATCTCATTGTGGTTTTAATTTGCATTTCTCTGATGATTAGTGATGTTGAACATTTTTTCATATGCCTATTGGCCATCTGTATGTCCTCTTTGGAGAAGTGTCTGTTCTGTTCTTTTGCCCATTTTTTAATTGGATTGTCTACCTTCCTGGTGTTGAGTTTTAGAAGTTTTTTTTAAATTTTGGTTATTAACCCCTTATCAGATGTATTGGTGAATATATTCTCCCATTGTGTGGATTGTCTTTTTATTTTGTTAATGGTGTCTTTTGCTGTACAAAAGCCTTTTAGTTTGATATAGTCCCATTTGTTTGCTTTGTCCTTTATTTCACTTGCCTGTGGAGATATATTGGCAAAAAATATTGCTACGAAAGATATCGGAAAGTTTAAAAAATATGAAATGCTTCACGAATTTGCATGTCAGCCTTGTGCAGGGGTCATGCTAATCTTCTCTGTATCATTCCATTTTTAGTGTATGTGCTGCTGGAGCGAGCACAATTAGGGAGGACTTAAATCTGTGGTTGTCTGCAGCCATTTTTCTTGCCCATGAAGAGAACTTGGTAAAGGATAACAGAAGAGACACAGTAGAGCCAACAGAAAAAAAGGGAGTGTATCCTGACCAGGCAATGGTGCAGTAGATAGAGAATCAGCCTGGGATGCAGAGGACCCAGGTTTGAAACCCCAAGGTCAACAGCTTGAGCGTGGACTCATCTGGCTTGAGTGCGGGGTCACTAGCTTGAGTACAGGGTCACTAGCTTGAGCATGGGATCATAGACATGATTCGATGGTCGCTGGCTTGAGCTCAAGATCTCTGGCTTAAGCAAAAGGTCACTGGCTCAGCTGTAGCCCCCAATCAAGGCACAGATTAGAAAGCAATCAATGAACAACTAAGGTACTGCAACTATGAGTTGATGTTTCTCATTTCTCTCCCTTCCTGTCCATCTGTCCCTCTCTGTCTATGTCTCCCATTTTAAAAAAATTAAAAATAAAAATAAAAAAGGAGTGTAATAGAGACTGCCATGTGCTTGCCAAAACTAGTTCTTCTTCCCTCTGATCACACAATGAGACTATTTCTGCTTTCCTTGCAGATAATCATAGCTGGACTCCGGCCAGTGGCAGTGATCCTCCAGGCTCTCCCCTACTCTGTTGACCAGATAGAGAGAATTCAGCAGAAGACTCTGAGGCCCTAAGAGTAGCAAGCTAGAAGTGAAATGGTCTTGACGCCCTTTATAACAACATAAAAGGCCACCCCGGAGCATTTTCATCAAACTATTATGTGTACAGAAATAAGCTTATGACCTCATTTGAGCCATCTACAATTGAACCTAGCTACTCCCCTGGAAGATCCGTTTCCTACAGTTGATTTGAATTGGGTTTCTTTTTCTTGCAATGAGTACAGTTCTGATTAACACAAGAGGAAATATGCAAAATTTTTACAAATCAATGACAGTATAATGTAAAGGGAGTTCCAAAATCAGGTTGCTTTCTAAGAAGAACTAGAACAATATTAAAGTATGAAGCACCTGAAAGGCATTGTCAATTCAAATATATCTTGAATTCTAGAGGCCCAAAAATTTTTCCTCCAACTTCTAAAATTTTAAATAAAAATTACATTGCTAATTGTTGAAATAATATGCAATAGTCTTTTTGCACCTTAATCATTAGTATATAATATTCCAATAATGATTTATCACTACGACTGGTAGGTCAATATGTGAGACTACAAGGATAAACCTCAGCCTCATGAGTTAGAGACCAAAAGGAGTTTAGAGATCATCTAATCCAACTCTTTCATTCTACAGATGAGAAAATGATGGCCCATAAAGTTGAAAGTTCACACAGTAAGCAGGTGGCAAAACCAAAGCTAGAACTCAAATTTTTTAAGAGAGGAAGAGAATGAAAGGACAGGAGAAAGAGGACATGGATGATAAAGCAAGAATCCTATGAGAGAAGGAGGAAACGAGACCCAGAGCATGGGAGGACTTAGACTTAAATTTAAGGATAAACAACTTCTATATTTAAACTATAAGGAAAGGGTACAGATTAGCTCTTAGGGGTGTAAGGAATTTGCATTATCATAAATACTGTAACTTATTGATTTATCATACTATTTATCTGATCTCTATTATGACAGGGACTGTATAAATATGGTATACGGTCTCTTGAAAAAGGAAAGCATCAGGGAACCAGGGAGAAAAGGCCACACAAACAGTGCCAGAGTGTAGACAGTGAACTTTGCCAACTTCACCACTTAACCAATGCCCATTCCCAATAACAGAAAGTCCAAACTTTAAAATTAAGCAAAGAAAACTTTAGAACTATTCAAGTGGACAGTCTGACCCTGACTGTGAGGGTGGGGCTTGTGGAGTAAGTGTGTCCCTTGGGATAAAATGGTGAGGGTACTGCAAACAGAGACAAGTCCTACCAACTGCCAAACAGCTGGTAACAAAGGCCAGGTTGCACAAAGGTAAGGAGTAAGGACACCATGCATCTCTGTTGGGTGTGAGAGTGATGTGTCTGCATCCTCTGTCATACCATGGACTGCCAGGCTTGCTCCACTAGTTCTGGGTGTCAGTCTAGGGCCTCCTTTCTCCCTTACCTTCCCACATGCATCTCTTTTCAAGCTGTGCACTCCATCAGAGAGGGTATGCTTTTCTCACTGGGAGAGGGCATTCTTCAGAGAAGATTGTACTTATTATCAGGGAATAATCCAACTTAATTAATAGCCCTTATAGAATCTCTTAGTTTTGACATAATTTTTTACCCTAAAGGATTATCTTTAGTGCCAACAGCACCCAGAATGGCTAAGCCCTCACAGAAAAAGAGGTTCTAGCACTGGAATTAATAAAGATTTAACAAGAGAAGTCCAAACACATTCACACTTTTATCTAGAAGAGGAAGCCCCCCTAAATTAAGAGCAGCATGGTAGAAACAACGACTATGAAGACGGAGAAAGATGTCTTGACCTTTGTGCTTCCTTTGCGTGTATGTTGGAGAGGCAACACAGTTTCATGAGCTTTCAGATCATGACAGTGCATCCCAGGGCCTCTTATCTTCATACTTACTTGATGTCAGTTACATCTGTGCCCTACTGAGTTCCTGTCTATAGCTCATTCTAGAACTCTTGGTGCTCATACCCATCTACCTACAATACTCTTCTCCTTTAGTGTCCCACAGGCTCAGAAAATATTTATTTGGCATCTACCATGTGTCAAGTAACATTCCAACTTGAACTTATCATTTTCACTCTCCTACAAAGGAAAAGTGGATGAAAACTGGGGCCAACATCAGAGTTTCAAATTGGACTCAAGTGGGAGGCACCCACAGAGTACCAGGTACCATCCCAAGCACTTGCACCTATGCATCTCATAAAATCTTCACACTAATCCAATGAAATAAAAAGCATTACCTCCATTTAACAAAGTGAGAAAACAAGTACATAAAATAGATGTTTTCAAGATTTTTATATTTTAAAGACATTTCAAAAACTATTTCAGGGAGTCACATAGGATTACTAACTATTTTGAGAACTAGGAACACTGAATAAGTCCTTGACTATAACTTCATAAAAGATAAGCTATGTTATTCTGACCTGTGGTGGCGCAGTGGATCAAGCGTCGACCTGGAACGCTGAAGTCGCCAGTTCAAAGCCTTTGGCTTGCCTGGTCAAGGCACATATGGGAGTTGATGCTTCCTGCTCATCCCCCCCCCTTCTCTCTCTCTCTCTTCTCTAAAATGAATAAATAAATAAAAATAATTAAAAAGATAGGCTATGTTACATTAAAAAAAACTTAAATGCATATTACTAAGTAAGAGGCTACATACTATATGACTCCAACTATATGACAGTATAGAAAATACAAAACTATGGAGACAGTAAAAGGATTAATGATTGCAGGGGAAAGGGGGAAAAGAGGCACACAGGACTTTTGAGGTAGTGAAACTATTCTGTAGGATTCTGTATCGGCAGGTATACATCATTATACATTTGTCCAAACCCACAGAATACACAAGACCAAGAGTGAACCCCAATATAAACAAACTATGGACCTGGGATAATAAAGATATGTCAGTGTATGTTTACCAATTGTAACAAATGTTTCACTCAGGTGGGGGTTGCTGAAAATGGTTGAGGCTGTGCATATTGAAGAGCAGGGAACATGTGGAAAATCTCCTATCCTTCCTCTTAATTTTTCTATGAACCTAAAACTGCTCTCAAAAAGTTTTCTTCATGAACATAACCAGGTCTTTCAATTCAGTAAATTTAGCTTTATGGAAAATTTGTATTGTCATTATTTTTCTCATTTTACTGTTAACCAATGAAAGCATTTTCACAGGTCACGAACCTGGGGCCCATTCATCTGTATTACTTGCTCAGGGCTCCTGGATTCACTGCTAAATTCCTATAAGGGCTTCATGGTATTTGCGTAAAGAACCAGATTACCAGAAGCCCTCTGTTGGGCAAATTAAATTATGTTGCCTTTCCTTAAAAGCTGTAAAACAGAGAGCAGCTCCAGCTCTACCTTAGGGGAGCTTTAGCTCATTCAGTGGATTGCTTTATACTTCAAAAAGGAAAGAATGATCACCTGTGGCCTTTTCAGAAAAAGGTAACTTTTGGAATATCCAGTTTCTTCAGAGGTAAACTGTAATTTCTGGAGAAAAAGATATTTTGTCATAACTGAATTTTGTGAAGATTATAAGTTTACTCACAGTATTATATAAATAAATCAGATATCAGTGGACCAGGGATTAAAATTTTAGTTTGCAGAGTAAGCACAGAAATTATTTTTAAATTATAGACTAATGAACCCTTCTAAATTTTCAAAAGCAATAAAATTTTGTTTTGTATGAACTTTATAATATTGAAAGAAAGTGATATTTTTTAAAACTGAAACCAAATTTGGAAGTTAAATAATACCCAGTATGTGCTGATACCTAAAAGTCCTTAAAGAAGTCAAATAATACTGCTTGCTAGAACTAGCCTAGTGGACTCCAGGCTCACTAACATTAAAAAGTATGTATTTACGCCTGACCAGGCAGTGGCACCGTGGATGGAGCGTCAGACTGGGATATGGAAGACCCAGGTTCGAGACCCCGAGCTCGCCAGCTTGAGCGCAAGCCCATCTGGCTTGAGCAAAAGCTCGCCAGCTTGGACCCAAGGTCACTGGCTTCAGCAAGGGGTGGCTGCTGAAGGCCCGCAGTCAAGGCATGTGTGAGAGAGCAATCAATGAACAACTATGGTATCGCAATGGCAATGAGAAACTAATAATTGATGCTTCTCACCTCTCTCTGTTCCTGTCTGTCTGTCCCTATCTATCCCTCTCTCTGACTCTCTCTCTGTCCCTGTAAAAATAAATAAATAAATATGTATTTACTATTTGAAGTGACAGATATATTATACAATTAATTTTTTGTAATAAAATATAATTCAGTGAAGATAGCAAGGCCAAAACCAGCAATCAAGGCAAAATATATAGAAAGGGAGAAATAAAATTATAAGCAGTGATATAATTACCATATTTGGAGTTGTGATTATTTGGATAATTATATTACATTTTTGGGCAAGTTAAAACAGCTTAGGAGTAAACACAGTATTTGCCTCCTCCCACAACCACACATCAAAATTACAACCAAACAACAGAATAATCATCATTCAGAATTGCCTGATCTGGCTGAATGGAAACCCTACAACTAAGGAATTAAAGAAGCCAACATTGAGACTAGTATGAGGAGGGGAAACGTGGAATGGACTGGTCTCATACTTACGTGTGACAGACAAAAAGTGGGAGGGATACATTGGCTGCAGAGGTCCCCCCTGAAGCATGACATGTGCCAACCCCACACCAGGCCCCCCATCCCAGGGTTCCAGTGCCAGGAAGAGAAGTTCCCATAACTTCTGATTGTAACAACCAGTGGGTGTTGAGGCTGAGGGAGACAGAGTGCTGCCGGAGCCAAAGGCAGTTCTTCGTAAAGGGCCCATACATGGACTTACATAGACTCACTCCCTCTGAGCTTCAGAACTGAGGCAGCAGCTTAAAGGACATCAGAGAACTACAGGGAGGAACTGAATTGTCCCACATCAGGGCAAAAGCTGGGTGGCAACTTTCTTCCAGGCAAAAGTGCAGGTCGAGGCCATTGTTCCTTTGAAGAGCCCTTCTGACCGCCAAAGAGGTGGCAGGTGGGCACCACATCTGAGACTCCATCTCCCAGGTTCACACTGTTTACCCTACCTTGATGATTCCCTGTGCCCCACCCACCCAACTTGAGGGCCCACCCAAGGTGTTGCCAGTGATTTTTACATACGAATGGCCTGTCTTGGCTCATGCTTCAGATTTTCCTAAAATCTCTTAAACAAACAAAAACCATCTGGCCTCAACATGCCTTGTACCACTCACTAAATGGCCCCAGACCCAGCACGAATGGCAGCTGCTTTGGTTTGCCGTTTGGCCTCACCTGGGCACCTCCAAGCCCAGTACAAGTAGCAGCCATCTGCAGACCACTTTACAGCTCATGCTGGGGGTCCCTGAGCAGGACACAGGCAGCAGCTGACCTTGGTGTGCACCTCACAGGAGGCCCCAGAGCCTGCGCACCTGGGGGAAACATGGAATGGACTGCTTCAGGCCATGTCCAAGCATCACCACCCAACCACTTCCACATGTGACGCACTGAAGGGGAGCAAACTCTGTGGGCAACAGAGCCCCACTGAAGTAAGTCCTGCTCTGTGGGTGAGTCCTTTAACAATTGATCCTCCAGGGTGATCACAGAACAGTGGTTGATGGTCCTAGCCAGTTCTTGCAGCTGATCAGCATGGCAGTAAATCCCTCCCATCGAGAATGGAAGGACGTTTCCATTCACCTAGAATAGTTTCCCAAACAAGAAAAAGCAAAGGAGTTTATCACCACCAAACTAGTATTACATGAAATGTTAAAGGGTCTTTTTTAAGAAGATAAAAAAGGGCGTGACCAGGTAGTGACACAGAGGATAGAGCATCAGACTAGATGCGGAGGACCCAGGTTCAAGGCTCTGAGGTCGCTGGCTTGAGCATGGGCTCACCAGCTTGAGAACGGAGTCACTGGCTTGAGCGAGGGATCATAGACATGACCCCGTAGTCGCTGGCTTGAGGCCCAAGGTCACTGGCTTGAGCCCAAGGTTGCTGGCTTGAGCAAGGGGTCACTTGCTTTGCTGTAGCCCCCTGGGTCAGGGCACATATGAGAAAGCAATCAGTGAACAACTAAGGTGCCACAATGAATTGATACTTTTCATCTCTCTCCCTTCCTGTATGTCTGTCTCTATCTGTCCCTCTCTCTGTCTCTGTCAAAAAAAAGAAAAAGAAGAAGAGAAAAAAAGAGAAAAATATGAAGAATAAAATGGCAGTGAATATATATCTATTGACAATTGAATCTAAAAAAATTTTTTTAAATGAACAAGCAGAACAGAAATAGATTCATTGATACAGAGAACATTTTGATGGTTGCCAGATGAGGGGAGAAGGAGGAGGAAGGGTGAAAGAGGTGAACGGATTAAGGAGTACAACTTGGAGAAAAAAGAAGAAGTACAAATTGGTTGTTACAGAACAGTCCTGAGACTGTAAAGTACAGCATAAGGAATATAGTCAATAATATTCTAAGAACTATGAATGATGTCTGATGGGTGCAAGATTTATCGGGATGATGACTTAGTAAATTATGTAATGTCTAATCGCTGGATTGTACACCTAAAACTAATATAATAATGCATGTCAGTTGTAACTGAAAAATAAAAATGATTTAAAATCAGGAAAAAAAAGTTGAGTCAGATAAAACTTTTAATTAAATTTATGAAGATCACACAAGTTAACATAATTACTGCATATACATTTTCGGTGCCCAATTCTACAACAAATCTCTATACACAATATTGTGTGTTCACCCCTCTCCCCCCATGTCAGGTCTTAATCCATCACCATTTATCCCCTATAGCCTCCTCCTTCAACCCCTGGGCAATCACCACACTGTTGTCTGTGTCCATGAGGGGTTTTTTGTCCTTTTTTGCTCTATCCCTCCATCTTCCTTACCCAAACTCCACCCCGACAGCTGTCAGCCCGCTCTTCATGTCTGAATCTGTCTAATGAACAAAATTAACAAGAAAAATTGAATCAGATAAAAATGTTTATGTTTGTAAGTCAATAGGTGATCAAATACCACAATTCCATATAATTCAAACTAATGTCTCACAATCCTCAGTATATTTTAATCAAGTTTTTGGAACACATATGTTTATTTTTATATAGGAAAATTAAAAAGTACTGTGTTTTGGCTTTATTCCAGATTATCACAGGGAAATCAACAACAGAACCAAGAATATAATCTAATAGTGTAACAGCATTATTAATTATACTAATTTTATTTTTCTTGTGAGAGAGAGAGAAAGAAAGGGGGGTAAGAGTGGGAAGCATCAACTCATAGTCATTGTTTCTCATATGTGCCCTGACTGAACAAGCCCAGGGTTTGAACCAGCAACCTCAGCATTCCAGGTTGACGCTTTAGCCACTGTGCCACCACGGGTTAGGCTAATTATACTAATTCAATAGTACTCATTGAGCACCTACCACATACATGCCAGGCAGAGTGTGGAAGGGGGGGGGCAAGCAATGTCACATGCTTCACAAAGATTTGTATATTTGAAGTTTGCCAAGCAGAGAGTTTAACCATGCAAAGGCACAGGGAAAGATGCAAGACTACCTCTATTTTATTTTGACTTCTGTTATCAAGCTGAAATGTTTATTTCTGTTTTTTCAATGGAAACTGTTTAAAGAGGATGTGCTTGCTAACTTAGTCAAGTTATGTAGTATCTGAACACCCAGCAAAGCCAGGCTTGGCCAGTAGTTTCCCATGCTAATATCAACAACCAAAGCACTTTCTGCCAGGAACTTTTCAGCTGACTGAACAGTTTCATGAACTGACATTGTGGCAAAATATTAGCTTTAATAATGAATCTGCTAATTCTTCTTCCCTGCCTGTCTTCTTCAACATTATAGTCTCACTCCAGCAAATAAGCCCGAAAATAAATATTTGTTGAATGAAAAATTAGCTGGTATTTACTCCTTGATTATAGCATAATAATTCCTGCCAGATAAAATATGTTCACCATGCTTATTTATTATACCTAAACTTTTAACAAATAGCACAAGTCATCATAAATTCATCTATTCTAACATCTTCCCCTACCAAATAACACCATTATCTCTGAGTTTTTTAAAAAAACAAATCCATGCCTGACCTGTGGTGGCGCAGTGGGTAAAGTGTCGACCTGGGAACACTGAGGTTGCCAGTTCAAGACCCTGCACTGGTCTGGTCAAGGCACATATGGGAGTTGATGCTTCCAGCTCCTCCCCCCTTTCTCTCTTTCTCTCTCTCTCTATCTCACTCTGTGTCTCCTCTCTAAAATGAATAAAATAAAAAGAAATTTAAAAAAAATTTTTTAAAAATCAAATCCATGTAAAGATTAAATTAACAAAAAATTAGAAAATTATTTTAAGTACAGGGTGGGGCAAAAGTAAGTTTATAGTTGTTCGCAGGAAAAATAATATAATAATTAATAAACAATAATATAAGAATAAACTTTGGCCTGACCTGTGGTGGCGCAGTGGATAAAGCGTCGACCTGGGAACACTGAGGTCGCCAGTTCAAAACCCTGTACTGGTCTGGTCAAGGCACATATGGGAGTTGAGCTTCCAGCTCCTCCCCCCTTTCTCTCTTTCTCTCTCTCTCTCTCTCTCTCTGTCTCCTCTCTAAAAAAAAAAAAAAAAAAAATGAATAAAATAAAAATTAAAAAAAAGAAAAAGAATAAACTTTGGCATACTCACAACTGTAAACCTACTTTTTCTAACCCTGTATTTAAATGTTCTTTTATTGAAACATCCTAATTTGTACATTTTGTTTGTATGTATATCTTTTGTACTAGAAATATAATCAGAGCTATGTGTATACAAAATTTCTGTTTCCTTTTATGTCCTATAACATAGTACAGTATAACTACATAAAATTGCTGTAAGAATTAATGAATTGTACGAGAAAAGATTTTAAGTAAAAAACAGCCTACTTTAAGTAAAAATATCATTATAATAATTCTACATCTTTGTCCAGTTATAATATACAATAATCATTTTATAAGTCTCCTTGTATATCAACTTCCAAATAATCTAATTTAAAAATGTTTTTTTTAAGTGATAGGAGGGGAGATAGGGGACAGACTCCCGCATGCCCTCCAACCAGGATCCACCCAGCAATCCTTGTCTGGGGCTGACCCTGGAACCAATCAAGCCACTGGCTGCAGGACGGAAAGAAGGAGAGAAGGGAGAGAGGGTGGAGAAGAGAAGCAGATGGTCACTTCTTTTGTGTGCCCTTACTAGGAATCAAACCTGGGACGTCCACATGCCGGGCCAATGTTCTATCCATTGAGCCAACTGTCCAGGGTCTAATAAAAAATTGTTTTAACCTATATTTTAGGCAAAAGAGAAAATCTAATTATAACGTTATCAAATGATTGAAATAAAAGCACTGTCAATTTAAGTATTTCAACTGCCAGAGTTCTATAGGCCAGATAATAATTATAAATAATAGTTACATTGTTAATTGTTGAA